>JAVXUO010000499.1:0-108435 GCA_033065855.1 Escallonia rubra | reverse complement strand
TTGAGTTATCAACTCCTTTAATATGTAGCCATTCTATCTTATCTATCCTATAATTGCTTAGGGTGGTCATAAATTTTAACCATCTATTTGTGTATCTAGAGTCTTTATTCTTGTTGTATCTTACAATGGCCTCACAGTCTGTTCTAATACAAAACTCATATTTAGAAATTAAAAGTGCCTTGAAATGTTCTAGTGCGTAAATTATAGCTAGTAATTCATAGTCTAAACTTGTCAAATATTGATTACTTTCTTTGTATTTGCCACTAGAATATCTACAAATTCTTTCTTCTTTCTTATTACTGTATTTGTTCGGTTTGCAGTATAAAACTGCTCCCCATCCGTCTTTGCAACCATCAGTTTGAACTATTAAATAATCAGTGTCTAAAGGTAAATATAAATCAGGTAAATGTTTAACTTTCTCTTTTATAGTTTTAACTAATCTAATATCTTCTATGTTAAAATGCCTTTGCCCATTTTTTCTAGTTTTGTTATATAGCGGGCCTATTAATTTACTTAGGTCTTTAAAATACATTCTAGCTTGATTAACTAATCCTAAAAAGGCATGAATTTGTTTTAAACCTTCTAATTTGTCAGGAAAGTCTAGGATCTTTTTAGCTATATGTTCTTGTAATTTTATTTTGCCATTTCCTATTTCCATTCCTAAAAATTTTATATTTGTTTTGAACAATTCTACTTTTTTCTTGCTAAGTATTAAGCCGTGTTTGTTAAAAAGTTTAAAAACTAAGTCTAAATGAGACAGATGCTCATGTTCATTTTTACTACAGACTAAAATATCGTCTATGTATACTAAAATAAAGTCATTATAAGGTCTAAAAATATCGTCCATTTTGCGTTGGAAGATACTAGGAGCTGTCTTAAGACCAAAGGGCATGACTAGCCATTCATATAAGCCTTCTGGTGTAGTAAAAGCTGTCCATTTAACGTCTTCTGGCCACATTTTAATTTGATAGAAGCCAGATTTACAGTCGAATTTGCTAAATATCTTTTTGCCTTGTATTTTGCTTAAAAGAAAGGTTTTATTAGGAATGTTATAGCTATCATCTTTTATGTTATCATTAAGTCTTTTATAGTTTATAACCATTCTACTTTTGCCTCTAAGTATTTCCGCGTGATTTCTAACTATGAAAGCTGCAGATCTATGAGGGCTATTGCTTGGTCTAATTACTTTTAATTCTGTTAAGTCTTTTATGTGCATTTTGAAATCATCTGTATCTAAACTACTTGCTTCTATATTTGCAGTTTGAACAATATAGTCTGGATTTATAATGTCTAGCTTACAGTATATTTGATTTAAATCCCATCTTTTAATAGGATCTTCTCCTATGAAGGGGAGTCTGTCAATTGCTTTGAGAATATCATATTTATTTGTAAAGTAACTTATTAAATTATAGCTAATTCTATCTAGGTTGTAAACATCTAGATCTATATTATCTTTTATGTCATTTTCTTCTAATATTTCTTCTATTCTTAAACATTCATTTCTTATATCAGTATTGGTTAGACAACAATTTGTCTTTCCGTTACTACAGTCTTCACATATTTTATTTTTGCCTTTTAAATTAGTATATTCCCCACCACGCTTCTGAGCGTATTCTGATGGAGTGTCTATATTAATAGGAGTATGTGTGACATTTTGTGCTATTTGAATAAAGTCTTTAGTAATAGTTAAAGATTTATTGTCATTTATTAAAAAATTTATTCCTAGAATAATTTTTCCTTCTGAGTGTGCGACAGGCGCACAAAAGGCTTGTTTAAGATAATACGGTTTACTTTGTGTATTGCATGGTGTAAGAAAAGTAATAGCTGCATTTGTAATATATTCTGAATATTTAATAGGATTGCCTGAAAATCCTATACCAATTAAGGGTTCTTCAAATGTCTTGATGTGAGATAGGTCAGCCAGGCTTGGGTCTATAACTGTAATAGTACATCCTGTATCTATTATGGCATTAGTTTCTATTAACTTATTATAATGTCTTATTTGTACTCTAGTAGTTATGAGATTATTAAATCTTGTCTTAGTGCAGAATTTTTCTATTTTAAAGTCTTGTTGAATTTGCTGAATTAAATGTTTATTATGTCCTATAATTAATTCATCATCATGTCTTTGTTTTAAGGTTTCTTCTATCTGAATAACCTTCTGTTCTAAAAATTCTAATCTTCTATTAACATTTTTATCATAATAAATGTTATTGTTTGTTTTTGTTTCTAAGGGTTTGACTATATCTATGTTATATTTTTGTTTAATGCATTTTACGCATGCTTCTATATAACATATTTCGTATTTACATCTAACTTTAATTGCAGGGTACCAATTGCATATATAACAAGGTGTTGTATCTATTCCTTTTTTCTATTTGCCACTGGTGTATGCAGTCTTCTTCTAAATTTAATTTTTCAGTTAAGGGTTTAAACATGAAGTTGTATATTTCTGTGTTTCTTAATGAATTTATAAAAGTATCTACTTTGTCTGTAGTTTCGACTGGAAGATTTTCATCTTCTTCATCACTACTTATAGAGAGGTTGTCTTCTATATATTCATCTATTGATTTAATACTATATATACTTTCTGTATCACTAAGTGTTTCGTCTACTTCTAAGAGGTCTTCATTGGTGTTATTAACTATCATAGCTTTAAAATTATTATTGTTATGTCTTCTAGGACAATTGGAACTTAAATGGTCTGGTTCACCGCATGAATAGCAGGTGATTTTGTTTTTGTAAATTCTTCTTGTATCATATTTCCTAACATGTTTAGGGTTTAGGAAAGGTATTCTAGCCTTGCTTTTTCTTAAATAATATGTTTTCCTAGGTTGTTTATGTCTTTTGTAAATTTTCTTACTGTACTTAGGCCTAGATTCTTCTTGGCCGTAGTGTTGAGGTGTGTATATTTCTTTACAGAAACTGGTCTCATTTTTTAATTGTCTAGCTATCTGTATATTAGTGCATTTAGATACTAATATTTCTATTACATGTTCAAATACATTACCTAAAGAGGGAGTCCAAGTAGTGCTAGGGTAAATCTTTTTTATTGTTTCGTATATTTCTCTGCCTAGAGCTCCTGGTAATTTGTTTAGAAATTTATCTACTACAGTTGGTTTATAAATATTGCCACTTTGAGAGGCAAAGTAATAGTATTCTTGCATGAAGGGTTTTATATTATGCCAACTATATAAATGTACTTGTTCTAATTTTCTAGCTGCTTCTGTTTGTATTAAGGTATCTCCTGTATTAGGATTCCTTCCTGTTAAAATTAATTGTATGGTATTAACAAAATTATAAGGATTAGGTCCTAAGTCTGCCATCTGTTTTAAGTAGTCTGGAAAAGTCTTTTGCCATTCTTCGAAATTAGCTTTAGCAATAGGGCCTAAGAATTGCATCATGTACCTAATCATTTCTTCACCTGTTTCTAAATTATCAGATTGTTTAGTGATGAAATTAGCTACTACTGCATCTTTCCATACTTGTATATAATTATTCCTCTGTTGTGGATCTACAACTGTTATATTTAAAATAAAGGGTTCAGATGCCTTTTGTATTTTAAAGTTTTGTTCTAAAGGATGACGTTTACCTCTAGGTTTATAATCTGGTCTATCAGATCTGCCATGTTCTATGTTTGCACTATTTCTAGGTATATTACCATAAGAATAACGAGGTCTGGATTGGGGTTGTGTAGTATAAAATCTTCCTCCATCATTATTATTGGTAGTACCTGAATTTTCGCCTTCTTCCATAAGGAAGTAGGGCACTTCATTCATTAAATTAAATTTAATATTGTTTGTTGTAATTTGGGTGTCTATAGAACTAACCTCTAATTGTTCTAGATCTTCTGTTATGTCTAAACCTAGTTTTTCTGGTTCTATATGGTCTTCTATAGAATCTAGTATAATTTCCATTTCTTCTTCTAATATCTTATTTTGCTCATTTAAAGTCCTATGTTTTATTCTAATCTGTTCTATTTCTTGTATAGCATTGTTTATTTTATGATCTAATTCTGTTTTGTAATTTGTTATAGGCTCTAATTCTTCTAAGCTGGGATTATTCAGAGAAAGATTAGAAGGACTGAAGCTGATATCTAATTCTTTAAGACTATCAGGAATATTGTCTTTGAGACTATGTTGTATATTGTATTCAGGTTGATTAAATATATTTAAGCTGTTTAAATTGTCTTCTTCTTCAGTGATACTTATGAATTTTTGTAATTGTTCTATAGTTAGACCTTGTCCTACAAAAGTAGTTCCTATAGATTGATTAAGGATTTTTATGTCTAGATTTTTTAAGATATCAAAGTCTTTGTAACTATACATTTTCTTCCTCTTCTGTGATGTCTTGATCTTCTACATGAGTGTTTGCTTCTACATAATTTGTAAATCTTACAGATCTTCTTCCTGATGCATCTACGTACCACATGTTATCTGTTGGTACAATACTATTATTAGAGCTAGTTGTTAAAATCTTGTCTACTAGCCATTCTTGTCCTGCATTTTCTAAAGAATCTATCTTGTAAGGTGGTAAAAGTCTAATACCTCTGTTTATAATAATTTTTGCAATGTCATCTATAGTTAACTTGTATCCTACTTGACTACTTTGTGTTAATTTTCCTATAAATGTGGTGCATATTAAAAGGTTTTTGCCTTGTTGAAAGTCTTTATAACCTTTAGTCATAATTTTTACTTTTATATTTTTGGCAAAATCTTTTGTATTAATGCAAAAGTCTGGTGCACAATAAAAAATTCCACCATTGTTGTTCATGTCAACTTCTATGGCTCCTATGATAGCCTGTTCACTAGAGAATCTATCGTCTACTATAGCTAGGAATACTTTGGCACCTGTGTCTCTTCTAGTTAAACCTTTTACTTCTATAACAATTAATCCTATATGTGTTAAATTAAAATTTCCTCTTGTTAACTCTAATTCGGAGTCTGAATGTATTAAATTAACACTAGCTACATCTTCTCCTACACATCTATTTTGTGTTTCTCTATAATGCATAAATAGTCTAGTTTGATTAAACTGCGAATGATGTTGATATAAGATTTGTGGAGATATTAAATCTAGTCTGTTTTGTCTAAATTGTTGTATTTGACTATCAATATCTATTATCTGTTCTAAAGAAATAATAGGGATTGAAGGTGTCCTAAATAATCTAAGAAATCTATTTTGTAATGTGTTTTCATTACGTCTCCTTGTTTCTGTTGCTAAAACTTCTGTTCTGGTTCTATCCTCTATATTTCCTCTTCCTAAAATATGCCTATTGTGACTTGTCATAGACTAAAAACTTTAGATTGTTTTGGATTTTAAATTTTCTTTTGGGTTTATCTACCGTTATATTATCTAACTTTTTGCACAAACTGTCTATGTCTGTTTTAGGGTGTTCTAGATATAGATCTACTTTAGTTGTTAATGTATCTATTTTTTCTAAACATCTTATTAATAACATTATAATAACATTACTTTGTTTTCTATTAGTGATTTCACTAGGCGTTCCTAAAATGTTTTTAGTTAGCCCGTCTGCAGGATATAAATATTCTGTTTGATCTGCTAAAGCCTTTTTATAATCTAAGTTGTTTTCGTAATTATTTTTATTCATTTGTATTCTAATCCTTGTATAGTGAAATAATGTCTTAAACTATCTTCTAGCTTGCTAGTTTGTTTTTCTAGTTTTTCAACTATAGTAATTATTTTTTCTATTTCAATAGATAGTTTGATCAGCTTATCTACTAGCTTATCTACTGCTATTTCAGTTTTAGTTTCATTATGTTTTGTCTTATCTAAAGATTGTTTGAAAGTGTCTTTCATATAATCTAAATTTTCTCTAATAGTTTTTAAACTCAAGTCACTTCTCTCTGTAAATCCATTCTTCAACTCAAGTCAAGTACGCAGCAATTCTTAGTTCAAGTAAGTTCTTTCTTTAAACTTGTTTAATATTCAGGGGTGAAAACGTTCAATGGCGAAACACATTCTATGAATCGAAAAGGAACATTTCTAAGTCTAATATGACTAAAAACATCCTAATAGTGTTTAGATTCAAAATCATATGGCATTTACTTGGGAAAGAGAGACTTCTTTATAAAATTCGTTTTGAAAAATGATTATGCTTACTCCAGGTCTACCTAAATCTAAGTCGATTATGCTTCTAATCGAACTGTCAGAGTTCTCTTTAGAGGTTTAAAACAATAGTGGGAGCGAGTCATTCAGGGTTATTGCCAAGTGATGGCGTTGAAAGCCCGCAGACTAACGCATGCCCTGAGTTTCTGACCTTAAAAAGAGAAACTTTTGATAGTTCTCAGCATCCTGAGATTTAATTTAGCCAAGACCTACCAGGCATCCTGAAGTTTTGAAAAAATAGATTTCCTTCAGTGACTCTCTCTCTCTAAAGTTTTTGCCCTATCTTTTTTGTAATCTTTTCAGTATTCCGCTGTGTTTTTATCGATATTATGCTTCATCCTTGATGGATCACGGTCTAACCGGGGACTCTTATCTCATTTGAATGATTAATCTACGGATACCAGATATATATATATATATATATATATATATATATATATATATATATATATATATATATATATATATGAAAGCCGATCCACATCCACCGGTGGAGAAATAACGATTTTTCCACCATAAATCTGGCCGTCCACGTGTACTCGTGGATGGCCCAGATGTGTTTTTTTGGTTTTGAAAAAGTTGCAATTGCCTGAAAGAGTGGCGGTTGCAAAAATTGACAAAAATGCCCCGAAAATCCACGACTACACGTGGATGGCTAGATTTATGGTGAAGAAATTATTATTTCTCAACCGATGGGTGTGGATCGGCTCCCTGTATATATATATATATAGATATAACGTCATTTTTTTTCTTCTAAATCTAAAACGTTATTTTCGTTTCTTACATATGTGAGATTTATATTCATATTAGAGAGTGATTTTAAGAATACAATAGTCGAAAGTTAGTATATTATATTGAATTTTAGAATGATTAGAATTAGTTTCTAAATTATATAGGGCTTACATAAAACCCTTATTACTACAAATTTTAAATTAATTAAATTTTAAAATAAGGATCCTATTAAAATTTAAATCAGTTATTAGATCACAATTTTGTCCTAGATCTCATAAGTTAATTTTTTTTAGGTCTAAGAATTTTAATTATAATCATTAGAGAACATTATTTGAGGACATAATCGTCAAAATGAAGTCTTAATAGATTAGTATATTGATTAGGTAGAGTTTCAGAATGATTAGAATTAGTCTTTAAATTCTATAAGGTTATTAATATTAAATTAATTTATCTTAAAATAAAAAACCTACCCAAGATGATATTGGAGACCTTTAAAAACGCTATCTTATTTAGTATATAATGTTTATAAGTCTATTTCACATTGAAAACATAATATGATGATGTGTCATATAAGGAAGCGATGATGTGTCGCGCAAAGAAATTATCAGTTATTTTCTCGCTTCACTTCTTATATATTATATAGATTTGGTAGGATCTAAGTTCTTCCGAGGTTCAGGGTAGGAGTTCACATGTTTAATGTAACAAATCAAGATCAAATATCAATTTTAGAAGAAACTCATTCAAGATATGAGTGATAAATGAGGTCTTTTTTTTTTTTTTTTGTGAAGAGTTTAAGAACCCTACCATTAATATAAGGGTTACATGCCTAGAAAGACAAGCGACGACCTATTGATGACATTCCTAATCCGATAGAAATAACAATAAAAGAAAAGCCGACAACAAAAATAATAAATAAACCAAACTTTAAAAGCTATGAAACCCTAAAAGTAGAGAGAGAGAGTATTTATATATTATTATTATTATTATTTTATATAAATGAATTCAAAACTGCTAAAAACAAAAGTAAAACCACCTAAAACAAGATAAAGCTGAAAAGCACAACCAACCACAAGACAACACCCGGGTCTGCCACCAATCTAAAGTTTAGACATCTGTCCCATCGCTGCCACGTGTCACGATCCCATGCATCCATGTCGGTGCCAGAAAATCCCACCTTCTCTGACCATCTGACCGTTGCCCAACTCCAGTAAACACCCCCCAGCAGCTCGCCAACAGAATCCCCATCGGAAACATCAAACCAGAATCCCATTAGAACCCCCGCACAACCATCACACTACCGGACAGAGTCCCAAGAATTCAGACGACCATCGTCAGCCAGCGATTGAAACCACGTCAACCCTATCGCTCTCAACCCTACCTATATAAAACGAACGTACAAGGGTATTAACAAAATTGACTTCAATCGCACACCACACAACCTTTCTAGATCAGGGAGGAAGGGGGGTCTACTAGGGGGAAAAGAAGAAAATAAGCCCTAAGAGAAAAAAGCCTTGACCTAGACTAACCAACCCTCTTATACCCATGCTCGCTCCGCACCTACGACCCCACCGGCAAAAATACACGTACCCGACAACCACCACAATTCAAACATGAACCCACCAAGGCCCCGACAGCTTAACTCCCAAACTAACTCTAACCAATTAACCGGCGCCGAGATCCGTGGAAAACCCATCTGACCGGCGACGGACCGATGCAATAACAAGACCGCCCAGCTCATCAAAGCAACAAAAATCCCCAACAAAATGAAAAGAAAACTAACAAACAAATATCTAGTCGACGGTACCACGTCATCGCCCATGCGGAAAGCTGACTATGGTGACGGAGACGTAATTTTGAGAGAGAGGTTTACAGAAAAGAAGGAGAAGGAGGCGTAAAAGTTGCCTCGACCGCCTTTAAGTGAGGTCTTAACCATTTACGATGATGCGTTATGATGTTATGTAATGATTATTTATACAATACAAAATCTTACACCACAAGAAAAGAGACTTTTAGTGACGAACAGTTCCATCGCTAAAAATCCATATTCCATCGAAAAATACTTTTAGCGATAAACCGTCCTTTAGTAAAAATCCGTGGTTGAAAATGCCGTCGCTTTAAAGATATTCAAAATTTTAAAAAACTATTAGCGACAAAATTTTCGTCACTAAAAGTCCATTAAGGTCTTTTAGCGATAAATGATCCGTTGCTAAAAAATTGTCAAGATCTGTTAAAATGAATTTTGGCGACAGAACTCCATCGCAAAAGGTATATTTCTGTAGGTAGGAAAAAACCTTTTTTTATTTTCATTATATTTTTTAAATCGAAACTTGTTTTTTAAAAATTAAACATTTAAAGCATAACCATCAATGTGAAATATTATTAACCACAGTTTCAAGTATCTTTAAAATAAATAAATTACATACCCCTAACGTCATCATAAAGTATTATGAGCACAAGATAACCACAAATATTACAAGGTCAACCAAATTCAGAACTTTGCGACAAAAGTTACAATGTTATACAATCCCAGAAGTAATGCTCAAGAGTGGTCTCGTTGCCCCGCTAGGATGGTCGGTAGCAGCAGCTGTGGTGTGCGACAGTAGTGGTGGCGTGCGGCAACAGCGGTGGTGTGCAGCAACGGGAAAGTGGACATGAAACATGTCATTAAAACCCCTATGTTATGGTTACTCAATGGTTTGTCAAAACACAAAGCAGAGATTCTAGATACCCTGAGATGTCTGGCGATCCTGTGGCCTGTGAGATTACCACCAACCTAGCCCGGAGAAACACTGCTGACCAGCCCCATTCCTTTAACCCCCAACCCCCTAACCTGGTCGGCGATGGATCTCCCTTGGCTTTCCCGTCGGTGTTCTCTCCACTGATCCCTCCTCCCCGCCCTGACCCACCTCCCGCCCCTGATTTATCTGGAAAATTCTGGGACCAAGCCTCTATGGAAGAGGAAGAAATACTTAGCAGCACCCCTGATTCTGGAAACCAACCCACCTCTTGTTTCTCCAAGTATTTGGATACAACGCCTGATCTTCAATTGCTCCAACCCACCCACCGTAATTATCAAGGAGAGAGAAATCCCAAAAAATCTGAGAAAAGTCAATTGACCCAAGGTGCATCCAGCTCTCTAGGAAAACCTCATAACCCCACCAGAGATGAAGTTATGACAGAAAGGACAAAGGAACAAAATTTATGTCAGTTCAACGACAAGGTTAGCCTGAAGCAGACAGAAGGCGACATGTATATAGTGGTAGGAGCCTCCACCCCGCCCCTTCCCATCAGTAATAATACCTCTCACCCACCTCCCTCTGTGCCCTCCCCCAGCGCTAAATCCTATCGGGATGCAGTCTTCAAACCACAAACAGATAAAGCCATATATTTCATGGATAATATGGAATATGATATCCCGGAGGAGGAAGAAACTGCCACAGAACTTGCTACCACAGACATAAATCAGTCGCTTCATGTGATAAAACTCCCTGAAGTCCTTCTACAATCCATCAAAGCGCAATGGGAAGACTTCTTCATTATTAAACTTATGGGTAAAAATATCGGATTCAGAGCCCTCTCTACGAGGATTAAATCTGCCTGGGATCTTCAAGGGGATTTTGAACTGATTGATCTGGATGACGGATTTTTCCTAATCAAGTTCGATTTTAGCCAAGACCTGCCCAAGGCCCTAAACGGCGGTCCGTGGATCATTCTAAATCATTATCTCACAGTCCGTAAATGGGAGCCTAATTCAAGCCTTCTAAAGCCAGCACTACTACCACGGGTGTTTGGGTTAGATTATCGGAACTCCCAATTGAGTACTATAGCAAGAATGTTCTCCGATGGATCGCCGCGAAACTAAGTAGACCTATCAAAGTGGACTTCAACACCGTGACCTCGACGCGTGGAAAATATGCAAGAATTTGTATTGAAATTGACCTATCAAAACCCCTAACACCGGCCTATATACTTTCTGGGAAGGAGTACAAGGTGGAATATAAATTCTTGCCACAGATATGCTTCGAATGCGGAAGCGTTGGTCACCGAAAAGATACTTGCCATCACCGGTCGGAATCATCTCCGATATCAGCCACCACAAGCCGGTTAACCACCCCCCTGCCAATACTCAACGGTAACCTGCAGGATGGTAATGGCAACAGCAACAACTTCAACAGGAATACGACGGACAAGACAGCTATCCCTCTGGCTAAGGCTAGCTATGGTGATTGGATGATGGTTAAAAGAAAGCCGTCAAGAAATAATCAAAGAAAATTCATGGAACCAGCCACTAATGGGCCACGGAAAAACACGGAACCGAACACGTTTGGACCGAGAAAATCTCCGGAGGCCAGTGCAGTGGGCCACAGACCCATGAAAAGTAACAGATTTGAAGTGTTAAACATTTCGGATCCTTCCTCCTCTAGGCCCATCCCAACTGTTGCTCCACAGTTGCCTGTTTATATTAGACCCAACACCCTCTCTCCATCCCAAACCGTTCATCAGTTTGTTTCATCCAAGCACAATGATGAACATAACTTGAAACCTTCAGAAACAATCATAGTTCCCATTCACAGTCCTATCACTCGTGCACACCCTCCTAACCTTTCACCTGGTAAGATTGCTACCGTTGATCTCCCATGCGAGGCTAACCCTGAACCCTACCCTGCTCTTCCCCCTGTTTTATCGCCGCCTTGTCCTATCGAATGTCATTCTGTTATTCCTTTGCATGTCATCTCCATAGATCCTGAAAAACCACCCGATCCCCAACCCCCCTTCCAAGCATCATGAATCTTATGCAAGTCAGGATGCTCAATTTCTTAAGAGTGGAGATGAAGGAGCAATTAGGGGAAGATCTTCTTCTCTTCATGGAAACGGAAACGACAACTCTAATCGCAAGACTTCAGATGATCCTAACTCCAGAACGGTGGATCGAAGCCGAAGCCCTTCTCGTGGCCAGGATCTCAGCAATCACTCACCCTGCCTACGGGAAGGAAAAAGTCCAAAGGATTCTTAAGGGTTAAGTTTCTTTCCTGTTTGAAATTTTCCTTCGTAACCACTCGATGACGATTCTTGTCTGCAATGTCAGAGGGACGGGTAACAACAAGTTCATGAATCATTTCAACTTGCTTTTTCGGCAATTCAAACCGGATATTGTGGCTTTAATGGAAACTAAGGTATGCTTTAATTCCATGGGAAACTTCTTTGAAAAATTAGGATACACGATGTCCTGCATTGTTGACCCTGTCGATCGCGCTGGAGGGATATGGGTTCTTTGGAATCCTACTGAGGTTATGGTCAACCCGATATAGACTAATAACCAAGTTGTTCATATGGAGGTGAAAAAACGCAACTTTGACAATTGGATCTTCTCGGCCGTCTATGCCAGCCCTCACCAGGCCGCTTGATCGGAGCTATAGGATAACCTTTCTGACTTCGCAAAGGCTGTTCCTGTCCCTTGGTTGCTTGCCGGGGACTTCAACGATTATTCGGGGCCATATGAAAGGCAGAGTTTCACAGGCTTCAATGACCACCTACGGTGCCAACACTTTAACGATAATATCAACAGTTGTGGCCTTATGGACCTGGGCTGTCGTGGACCGAGACTGACGTGGGATAACGACCGCCATGGGCTGGCTAAAACCAAAGAACGTCTGGACAGAGTTCTCGCGAACACCGACTGGCGTCTCCAATTCCTGGAAGCTACCGTCACTAACATCCCGCGTACGTATTCTGATCACCGTCCTATGATTTTAAATACATCTGGCCTCCCTAATTCCTCTATTGCTAATAAGCCTTTCTGGATAGAAGCCATGTGGCTTAATCATCCGGATTTTAGAAACATTATTGCGAAGGCCTGGTCTGGAGACCTCTCCCTGTCTCCCTGAATTTGGCTAAAAATAATTTTAGCCCCCTTGTGATGGACTGGAACAAATATGTTTTCGGCAACATTTTTAGGCAGAAAAGACGTATTTTGGCTCGTATTAACGGAATCCAATCGACGCTTTCTGACGACTTTAGTTTTAATCTAGACAACCTCGATAGAGATCTTAGAAGAGATTACAACCTCATCCTTGACCAGGAAGAGATTTTTTGGAAACAGAAATCTCGTATAGATAACATTAAGTTAGGAAAAAGAAACACCAAATTTTTTCATGTTGCCACTCTTAAGAGGAGAAAAAGGACAAGATTGAAGGCATTAAAGATGACTCTGGAAACTGGATTGATAACGCTAAGACTATTAAATCTATCATCACTAACTATTTCAAGCTTATCTTTTCGGATAATTCTAATCCCTGCCTTCGATCCTGAGTAGTTGGTCTAATCACACTTTTCTTTCTGACGACCAACATGAGAGTCTTGCTAGACCTTTAGATGATTGTCAGCATATTCCTCATGCTGACAAGGAAGTGCTTGTTACTCTCATCCCCAAGATTGCTCATCCTGAAAAGATTAGCCAGTTTAGACCTATCAGTCTGTTTAATGTCAACCACAAAATCATAACGAAAATTATGGTGAATAGGTTACGCCCCTTTCTTGGTGATATTGTTAGTCCCTTTCAAAGTAGCTTCATCCCTGGGAGACTCACCTCTGACAACATTTGCATTACCCATGAAATAGTGCACTCTCTTAAATTTAAGAAAGGGAAACATGGTGGTATGATTTGGAAAACTGACCTCGAAAAGGCCTACGATAAACTTAAATGGAGTTTTATTTGACACACCCTCACTGAATTTAGATTCCCTAAACATATGGTGGATCTCATTATGGACTGTATTGTTGGCAATGGTATGACTTTCCTCTGGAATGGGGAAATTCCTGAAAAAATCTATCCTGAAAGGGGGATCAGACAAGGAGACCCCCTTTCCCTTCTACATCTTTGTGCTTTGTATGGAGCGTCTTTCTAACTTGATAAATGCTAAAGCTAGGGAGAAAAAGTGGTCTGGCCTAAGGGCTTCTGCCAAAGGCCTTATTTTTACCCATCTCTTTTATGCGGATGACCTGCTGTTGTTCGCCAAAGCCGATAGGAATACTTGTGAGCATATGATGGAAGTGTTGAATGCTTTCAGTGAAGAGGCAGGTCAGCAAATGAACCTGGGTAAATTCAAATTTTTTGTTTCTAATAACACTCATAGGCTTGTTGCTAAGGATATAAGCCTGTTGAGTGGCATTGCTCTCTCTAATAATCTTGGCAGGTACTTAGGGGTGCCCATTATTCATGACAAGTTGTCTAAAAATAACTTATCTTATGTTATTGATAGAGTGCAAAGTAAATTGGCTGGTTGGAAGGCTAATTTACTGTCCCTAGGTGGTAAAGTTACCCTTGTTCAATTTGTTATGGGTGCCCTCCCCAACCACTCTATGCAAACTATCCATTTCCCTGCCTCCACTTATAAAACCCTGGGCAAACTAAACCGTAACTTCATTTGGGGAGATAGTGAGAATACCAAGAAGATTCATCTCATTAATTGGGAGAATGTTTGCAAACCGAAATGGATGGGGGGTTTGGGGATTAGGAAAAACCAGGACAACAATTAGGCCTTGTTAGCAAAACTGGGGTGGAACATCATTATTAACGCCCCTATAAAGTGGGTTGAAGTTTTGAAGAACAAGTACAATATTAACAACAACCCCAGAGATTGGACCGCCAGAAAAAGAAACTCTCACATTTGGCGTGGTATCCTCAAATATAAAGTCACCCTGGTGATGGGTACCAAATGGGTGGTTGGTAATGGTAATTTCATCTCCCTTTGGGATGACTGGTGGTGTGGTGAAAGTCCCTTTAATAGCCTGAATGTTAGAGGCCCTAAAGACACTACTGTTGAGAGTATTATTATTAATGGCGAGTGGGCTACTTCTAACATTGATCACCTCATTTCCTCTGCTGAGAGACAAAAGATTACCACCACCCCTATCCCTATTTTTACCCGTCTTGAGGATACACCCTGCTGGGGATTTTCAGAAAATGGAATCTTCTCCTCTAAGCCTTTTACAATCTTCTGAACAAATCCATCTTCCCTGATTCCATCCTACCCGCCTGTATTTGGAAAAGGCTTTGGAATTTATTGATACCCCAAAAGTTAAAGGGTTTCCTTTGGCTTGTCCTTTATGACAGGCTTTTAACCAACTCCCTAAGAAAAAAATAGGAGCTTAACTGATTCTAATCTTTGTCCCCGTTGTAATAAATATGAAGAAACCTCTATACATGCCTTGTGGCAATGTTTGTTTTCCCGTGATGTTTGGAAAATATTTTTGAGCAGCCAGTAGTTGCATCATCTCAATGGTTTAAATATTGTTGACTGGTTTTGGAAAGGTTTAGCCATTAATCCTAGGAACAACCAAGACTACTCTTGGGACAATATCTTTATTTGCACCATGTGGACTAACTGGAAATGCAGGAACCGAAAAGTGTTTGATAACAAAAATTGCACCAAGTGGGAGGCTGTCTTCTCGAGTAAATACCTCACAAGGGAAGTCACCACAGCTTTTACCTCTTCTTCTTCATCTCCCATGGCCATAAGTTGTAAATTGATCAAGTGGAACTTTCCAGTTGCAGGCTTTATCAAAATCAATATGGATGGAGCGTCAAGAGGCAACCCAGGACATAGTGGATACGGAGGAGTAATCAGAGACGACAGGGGCCAATGGATCGAGGGTTTTATAGGCAGTATTGGTAATAATACAAGTCTAAGTGCGAAAATTTGGGGAATTCACAGAAGGCTGATGACAGTGCGGGAAAGAAACTGGATGCGAACCACGATCGAGTCTGATTCCACAGCCGCTCTGTACCTCATCCAAGAACAAGTTATCAAGAACCACCCTCTACGGGCTTAGGTGGAAGATTGTAGAGATATCATCAAGACCATGGGCTGCAGCCTAACCCATACGCTGAGGGAGGGAAACAAATACGCTGACTATCTTGCCAACCTAGGGGCCAACCAAGGAGAACTATATGTCCACTTTAGCGTTGTGCCTAGAGAGCTGAACGACATGTTGGTGGCTGATCTGTGTGGAGTGGCCTTTGAAAGGCCATCCAAGTAGTCTGTACTTCCTTTTTTTTTTTTTTAACTTTCCTATTTACCAAAAAAAAAAAAAAAAAAACACAAAGCAGAGTGTGCAATAACTGTCTTCTTTAAGCACAAACATACCAAGCAAATCAATCAAATAATGACTGAGAAAATAGTACATCACATTTCCTTCCCAAGTAGAGGAAGCAAACCCCATCAATCAAATTACATGAACTAAAGTAAGATTAGCTTGCAACAGATATTAATAAAAGACTCTAATTTTAAATAAACGCCTCACAATGTATTAGTATTCCCTGCATACTCATAAATCATAAACTCTAATACAATATCAAGCTTAAATATAAGCAGTATTTTAAATTACACATACATCAGTAACTAGAGGTTTCAACTCCAGCAGCGTCTCTTAATTCTTTTTTAATAAATTCAGGAAACACAGGCCTCCACAGAGTTCCAAAACAAGATTTGATCAAAACATCACACTCAACACCACTATTTCCTAAAGACATACAAAATCATCCCAATCTTCAACAAAGTTAATAAGTATAGGGCCAAAAGGACAAGCTTAAATATTTTAAACTGATTCACATAGATTCTCAAAGTATTCCCAATAAATAAATAAATAAATACATGTACCTTCTTCCATAAAGCTACTCTCTGCAGTTGAAAAAAAATAGATAAAAGAATGGTGGATTAGATATGTTTATACACATCATCAGCTACTAATGCTTCAAGCCAAAAAACATTGATGAAAAGGGCAGACCAACCTTATTACTTATGATCTCCATTGCCATTTTCCTGAACATGTTTGCAAGACCACAACACCATTGCTGTTGTTGGTAGCGGTAGGCCTTCAATGTATTTGCTAATTCATTCTTTACCTGTTTACAAGAAGATTTGGGCAAATAAGAACGTCCTTCAATAGGGGCAGTGTCAGTGCTATACATGTTTAAGTGAGACAGTTGTACGTAAAATGCATCAAATGAATGTATATCCTATACGTAAAATGCACATAACAGCTAACAAATTCCTTGGAAACAAAGAAAAATTACCTTGAAGGAACCAAGGTACAAGAACTTCCAGCCTTTGAGAGTAGCTCGGATGGCTAAATCCAAGTCCTCGATCGTTGGTCCTTCCGGCCACCCTCCCTCCTCATTTATTGCATCTATGTTACTAAAACACATACCAGTACACCTAATTTTCCATCTATTTGGGATGTGGCCGATAACAAACCCGAATCATAAATATCACCAAAAAGGATAAAATCGAAAACTACAAATAAGCAAATATGAATTCCTGGAGGTCCCATTATCTAAGTTGTAAAAACAAATGGATACGCCCTAAGCCAATCACAAAAAAGTGAAACGCGTGATACACACACACACACACTGGAGGAGAAATAACTCAAGTGATTACAAGAGGCCGATAACAGCAAGCGACAAGTAAAACCATATCCATCCAATACCAAGCTTAAATGCTACCATTAGATCTGTCGAACCAACACCCGAAAAGCTATAGATTTGCACAATTTCAAATGTTAAAATAAATGTAAGCAAATTAAATTACCTAGAGGTCCCATTATCTGGGTTGTGGCTAATGACAATAGCGTAATCATTGGAAGCCCTAGCCACCACGCCCCGATACGGGTGGGTGGCGTGGGAGGTAGGCAGTGGAGGAGAGAGAGAAATAGGGTGGGGTAGCGCGGGAGGTGGGTAGCGAAGGAGAGAGAAAAAGGGTGAGGCGGCAACAGGGGATGGCGGTAGGGATGAAGCAAATGGGCTGGGTTGGGGTAGTGGCGTGGGAGGTGGGCATGAAGAGTGGGTACCGTGGGTGAGAGAGAGAGAGAGAAAGGGGGGGGGGGAGGTGGAGAGGCATGTGTCTGCGGCTGGTTAGAAGGAAGAGAATGGTTAGCGTTTCTTTTATTCAAAAAAAAGGAAACAACCCTGGTGGTCCCTGTACTATACGCGTTTTGCCAAATTAGTCCTTAAACAATTTTTTTTTCCAAAATAGTCCTTAAACATCGCGCCGTTTCCCATATTAATCCTTTTCTCAACTTCCGTGCAAAAGATTCTGTTTCTGGACCCCACACGAGGGGCACAAAAGACCATTCCCCTATCCCCTTCCCGTCTGTTTCCATTCCCTCCAAAAACACACAACCTTCTCCCGCTCAAACGAAAGCCTGCCAAGAAAACATTTATGCATCCTTCCAAAAACACACAACCTGTCAAGCCCTAACCTTTCACACTCCAATTAATGCATTCCTGTCTAAAATATCAAGACCCAACATCTCTGTGTTGGCAAGGATAAATATCCATGGAGGTATACTGCTACTGTGGGGTAAAGGCTGTACAACGAACATCGTGGACCAATCGCAATCCTGGAAGGAGGTTCTACACTTACGAAGTCAGTGGTGTAAGATTTGTGTTTTTCTGAGGTGGTAGCTTGTTCCCCATCCCCCACACCTCCTCTCCCTATGCTCTTTAATCTTTATTAGCAGAGTTTCAAAGATAATAACTTTCTGCACATCAAATGTTTGACAGAATGCTTCGTGTCGATTCTTTCAATGGCGTGACCCCCCTATGTGTGCTAGATCAGTTCAATTGATCCCTGGACTCTTGCGAAGGATTAGTGAACTCGAAGCTAGCAAGGAGAGGGGACGAGCTAAAGAGAGGACATTATGGATGGCTATCATATGTACGGGTGCAATTGCTGCTATGGTTTGCTATATGGTGACAACCACTCCTAATCGACTGAAAGTACGGGTGTTGTAAAATATATGACTAGGGTTTGAGAAGCATTGCAAAGTTGATCCTTCTTTTATCGATGTAACTCTAACTCTTGTGTCAATGTAAGCAATAATTTAAGGCAAATGAATGAAATCTATCATTTTGTAATGTTCAGCGCCCAATGCATCTTCATTTAATTCACTGCAATTCCAATTGATAACTCACACCATGAGTGCAATGCAATTCCAGTTGAAAAAAAATGTAACAATAAGAAGCTGCAATCATAAGCTGTAATCAATAACAAGCTGTAATCACAAGTCAAAAGCAAAGCTACCATTGATTACCAATTATCAAGCAACAAAAAGTTGGTCTCCAAATTTCAAAAGTTGCCTAGTTTTGATACAAGCCAAAATTACAAACATCCAAAATGTAATGGTCCCAACTGTATCCAAGCAAAAGCCACAACATTACACCAAAAGGTCTACAAAAATCTAACAGCCATAATCACAACCACTACTAGTACCCCAACAAACCATCAAAGACCTGCACCTCTTTTTCTTAGGTCTTGAATCCTTTTTAGCTCCAACATCAATAGATCTTTTGTATTGTCAACCTCTTTCTTCAGCTGCAACAACTCTTCTTGCATTGATTTTACAGGTTTCTTTGTTATGGTACCTTGATCTTTACTTGCAGACTTCCCTTGAGATTTGCTTGTACTTGCAGGCTTCCCTTGATACTTGCTTGTACTAACAGCAGACTTCTCTTGAGCCTTTCTTTTATTTGCAGGAGTTGTAGGCTTCTCTTGAGCCTTTCTTGTATTTGCAGGATTTGCAGGCCTCTCCTGAGCCTTTTTTGTAGTTGCAGGCCTCTCCTGAGCTCTTCTTGTTCTTGCAGACAACATTTCAGTCTTGCCTTCAGTCTTGCTTGTGTTTGCACCCTTCCTTGTCGCAGGCTTCTTTGCTGCCACAGCCTTTCTTGGAGTTACATGCTTTTCTTGGCTAGGTGTTGTCTCTACAGGCTTCCTTGCTGCCATAGCCTTCCTTGTTGTCGCAGTCTTTCTTGGAGTTGCAGGTTTCTCTTGAGTCTTGCTTGTGTCTGCAGACTTCATTGGAGTTGCAGCCTTTCTTGTTCTTGCAGTCTTCCTTGGAGTTACAGGATTCCTTGTACTTGACACTTCTCTAAATGAGACATCTTCTGGTAATGCAACATCTGGTGGTGCAGCCTCTATTGGAGGTTCAGTCCTTGTTGGTGTGAACTCTGTTGTTGTAGCTTCATCCATGGCATCTTCATTTGTACAGCCTCTCCTTAGAGATTCCCTTTTTTGTGCAAGGATAGTCCTCCTTGCACATACAGTGTCAGCTCCCCTGAACCTGCCCACAGTATCATCAACAGCCCCTACTCTTGACACTTGTTTAGCAGCCTTGCTTTTTGCAGTTTTCTCTGCAATCATAGTTTTCCTCCTTGACAACTGAGCCTTAACACTGTCTGTTATCCTAACCTGTTTGTATACAACCAACACAAAACCAATTAAAATAGTGAACATAACTTAGATAAATACATTATACCATAGGCAAATGCACTTACAGGCAATTTTGGCCTCTCCTTAACTGCCTCAAGCAACACACTTGCCTCTACTTCTAGTGCCTTACCCTGCCCTTTGCATGTCCTCATATTATGCCCATACTTGCCACACTTAGCACATGTCATTTTCACCCTCTTTCTCCCTAGCTTGGTATGACTCTTTGGCTCTTCTGCTTCTCTTCTTCTTACCTTCTTAGGCCTTCCTGGTTGAGCATGATATAGTGGGGGTAGTAGCCCAGGCTTGTCAACAGACTCCCATAGCAAAGGACCATTAATTGGGTGGATAAGATTTGAATAAATCTTAATCTGTGTCTCTCTAGTGTAACATTCATCCACCCAATCTTCTGGCATCATCCCTCTATTGTTTCCATTTGCCTCATCAGAATAAATGGCAGAGATAGCATGAGCACATGGAATGCCACTCAAGTCCCATCTTCTACAAGTACAAGTACTCTTCTCTAAGTTCACAACATATTGAACCCCATGTGGAAGATTAAGCTGGTACTCACTCCCACCATTCCAACTACATATACAACTACTGCATCTGTTCTTGTTCCTTTCCAAGATTTCTTGAATGTGAGGGGTAAGCCTACCATGTTGTTTCTTCATATCATCTCTTTTTTTATACATTCTCTTCATTAATAGTGCCCTTATCCCTTCAAACATGGTAATAATAGGCTTATCTCTAGTTTCTAAGATGAAGCTATTAAACTGCTCACAGTAGTTGTTTAGTAGCTTATCACATTTGGGGAATGTGGAGAAATGAGACCTACTCCAATGTCTAGGGTGCACATTCATTAACCATTCATGTGCCTTGGGGTCTGCCTCTTTTATTTGCTCCATAATTCTGGCAAAATACTTGACACATGATACCTTGCTTGTATTTTGCATAAACTCTTTCATCTTCTCTCCCTTGAATAGTTTTTTGAAGTTCTTATACATGTGTAAATTGCAAAACCTGTGCTCTGCATCTGGCAACACATCATGCAGTGCTGGAACCAAACCCTAAGATACAAGTCATTGAATAAATCTTAACCAAAAAAATTGCATTACGGAGTATGAATTATTAATTTGAATAAATTATAAATTATTTGGTTACGTTCTGTTGATCTGAGATGAATGCCCACATAGACTGATTATCACAATTAATTCCAACATCTCTGCAAAACAACTGTATGAACCATGTCCAAGAACTTTTGTTTTCAGCTTCAACCATAGCATAGGCAACTGGGAACATGCAATTGTCTGCATCTATTCCAACAGTAGACAACAATTGACTAAGGAATGGTCCCTTCAAAAAACAGCCATCTAATCCCACAAATGCCCTATAGTGCTTAAAACCAGCCTTACATGCTCCCAAACAAACATATAGTCTCTCGAATCTGTTCTCATTCTCCCCACTGTCAGACACCTTTTTTACAACCATTGTTGTGTTGGGATTAGTCCTGCAAACCTCACAACAGTATTCCCATATCCTTTTGTACTGTTCTCTGTGGCTTCCATTAATCTGATCTAGGGCCTTTCTCTTGGCTTTATAGGCCTGGGTCTTGCTAATACCAAGTGTGAACTCCTCCCTTGCAGCATCCCTCAAAGCTAGCATTGGTAATCCAGGATTTGACCTAATTCTATCCATATAGGTCTTAGACAACCACTTTGAAGTTGCCCTCCTATGATAATAAACAGAAGGACAATCATGTTCCTTAAAGTATGTCTTTACTTGCCAAGTTGTGGTCCCCTGCATGATAGACCCTAAAATGCACCACTGACATTGCACACTCCCAATGCATATGGCCCTCACTCTACACTTGTCATTTTTAACAAACTCTATCTCCTTCCTATTCATAATAGCATATTCTTTAATTGCATCTTTAAGTACTTCTCTACTGGAAAATGTCATGCCCAAAGCAAATTCAGGATTTTTCATGTCCTTTTCAGGCCGAAACTGTGGATACCTCACCCTGCCACCACCTTCTTCATGTTCTTCTTCAGAAGGTAAACTCCTTAATTCATCTGATGATTCTCTTCCCCTATCCACAACCTCATTCACCTCCAGACCATAAATGCTCTCATCAATCAGCTTTCCCTTCCCTTTGTTATCATCTGTATCGTCCTCACTGAAGTCATAGTCACTATCCTTAAATGCTTCATATTCTACCTCTGAGTCAGTGTTATCCTCACTTTCAGTCTCATGTCCCTGCTCTACAATCAGTCCCTCTCTTTGAGTCACTGTTTGCCTCTTTTCATTGTTATTATGGTTTAATTGGTTATTAAGCTCAATTACATTTTGACTGTCTGCAATCATTCCCTCTATCTGACTCGCTGTTTGCCTCTTTTCATTGTCATTATGGTCTAACTGATTATTAAGCATAGTTACATTTTGACTGTCAACTATCATTCCCTCTATCTGGCTATAGTTGACATCAACCACATCTTGAGATAACACAAATGGATGACCACTATTTTCTCTGGATACAATTATGAATCCCGTGCCGTTGTCACCCACTGTTGTATGCCCAAATTCCATGTAAACCTCTATTATCTTATTGTTACCAACAAAATCCATCATGTCCCTAACATCTGAATCATTTCTTAAGCTTCTCAAACCCTCGTATAGATTTTTTCCAGGCACTTTATAATAAAAGAAGCATTTCCCCTTATACCCTTCTTCCATTACCATCGAAACTATTTCACACACGGAAAAGTAATCACTATGACACATGTCATAGTGATCAACCACCCCATCAACATATTGAATATTGGGAGTACCCACAAACTTCCCCCCATGGTGAAATTCGACTATGAAATACTCTGAGCCATCCACTGCAAATAAATTAAGAGTACTCAATATACTATGATAGAAGTAAAACAGGAAAGTTGTTATCTAATGTCGGGAAAAGGGGGACTAGGGGACCACAAACGCACATGTATGATACATGAAAAATCTATGCATCTAACGCTTCTAATTTTAAATCAAGCACTAATATTGTTTAATCAACATTACTACAGAATAGAGACAAAAGATCTGACAGATTCCATTGAACAACTAAACAACTATGTTATATCACATGTGGATTACAAATGGTGGATATTTGTAAGGAAAGTTTCAGATAAAGTAAACAGACAAACCATAAAGCTTTGAGTTGTCCACCGTCGCGTCTTGTGGCCTCTTCTCCCAACTCATTGTCCTCGATTGCAGCCCTAATCTCGATTTTGATTGTAAACTAAACCCTAATCTCGATTTTGGTACAAATAAAAACCCTAATCGTCAATTAAAGTCGTAATAGAACCCGTAATCGCAATTATTCTACAGTAATCGCGATTACGTATACTGCTCTTTTGTAACCCTTGACTCTCAGATCCCGATTTCTCTCTCTTGGAATAAATCGTGATTATTCTACAGTAATCGCAAAACGTTTTTGTCCTTCAAAAGCTGGGAGAAGGTTTTGTGTTTTTGGAGGGAAGGGAAACAGACGGGAAGGGGATAGGGGAATGGTCTTTTGTGCCCCTCGTGTGGGGTCCAGAAACGGAATCTTTTGGACGGAAGTTGAGAAAATGATTAATATGGGAAACGGCGCGATGTTTAAGGACTATTTTGGAAAAAAAATTTGTTTAAGGACTAATTTGGCAAAACGCGTATAGTACAGGACCACCAGGGTTGTTTCCTCTTCAAAAAATAAAGGCTTTTACCTACAAAATACGTCCATCAGTAAAAGTTCGTCGCCAAAAATTATGTTTTATTAAAAAAACTCGGAAATAGTGTGAAAAACACATAAATTACAATTAGTGATGATATTTCCGTCAGTAATAATCCGTTCGGTAAAAGTCCGTCGCTAAAGATCTATACCGACAGACAATTATGTCGGTAAAAACATTTAGCAACGGATTTTTATTGACAGATTATTTCGTCTTTAAAAGTGAACTTTAGCGACGGAATTCGGTCCGTCGCTAAAGAGCCCTTCTCTTGTAGTGAGTTAATCTTATGGCTGCTTATATACCTAACATAACAATAGATCGAGTACCAGAGTGCTTACCAATTTTTTCAGTTAAGTGATACGTACCGGGATTGGTACCCTCTCAAACTTTCATCTAAGTTCGTACATATATTGTACTCGTTCATTAGTAAAACTTGAAATATGTACATATATTTCCTCCCGAATAAGATGTTGTTCATATACAGCTTTAATGACTTCCATTTTCAACCAATTTGTTTGTTCTAGGGAAGCTAGGAAGGCTTTAATTGATATGATATAACCTAGGGCTTTTTCTCTTGTAGTCTTTATATGGTCAATGTTTAAATTGCCCAACAAATTTTGGTAACTTCTACATTTTTTTAAGAAACCAGAATAAATTACATAATCTTAGCAGATATATAATTCTCGGCCGGTATCATTTGTACTAACCGGTACAACTCGTATGGAACGGTATTTTGACTGGTACAAAATATAAATAGATATTATACCGGTAGGTAGCAAAATGATATGTAATAACTTATATCATATTTATAACTATGTACCAAAAGGAGCATGCGCCACTCATAAGACCTTATAAAAGGATATCATGTCGAGTACGTCCTTTTTGTTGATCCACGTTCCTCTTAGGACCTCATAAAAGGGTATGTCACTCATCAATGTGTTACTGCATCAAGAGTTAAAGCACAAGATAACTTTTCAGACGCTTGCCCATGCTCTATTCCTTCCTAGCTCGCCTGTGATTTGTGCTATATCTGTGATTGCATTGAGCAGTGGCCTAATGTTTGGTATAGGCTTGGTTCTTTTCAAACCTTGTTAGATTCCTTGTAGTGCTCGCACGCAACTGATTGATGCAACTAATTTGTTCAATGCGACTGTATCTTGCTTGCATTTAGCTCTTCAGTAGCTGTATTCTCTTGGTTATTTTCACGTTAGTTTTCTGCTCCCTCACTCTGATTTCATGATACAGACGACTCGTCGGGTTTCGAATGATGTAAATAGTGCACGTTTCATGCATATGTTGCTAGCTGGTTGCAGTAGATTTCACTATGTACATATTGCCTGAGGGAAGGATAGTATTTTGACTCTACCGTCTACACTGACTCATTTTGTAGGTCACTCAGGTAAAGGTCTACGGCAAGATTATTCTACTCTATTGCATGATGCTGTTGTGGTCACCTAATCCGTGCTGGTGTTAGTTCGGGTTTCTCTCTGTAGTATTTTGATAGTGAAACTACTTTGCTACAACTCTAGTTAGTTTTTATGTTGTACAGTTGTTTGATTCCTATAGTCTAGGTTTTGTACTGGAAGGGCCTGTCCTCCAGTTAGCTTTTCAGTGATGTAATTTGTTTCCTAAGAGTTTATCATGATATATATTTATATCTTCAACCAAAAAGAAAAATATATAATTTTATCTTTCAAAGAGGCATATGTGGTCTTGGTATATTGATCGTTGGCTGGCCACTTATCAGGATAATAATTATTATGGAACTATACTGCATGCCAAGTAATGACATGACTTATTTGGTCAGTCTTTGGAATTGCTTCATAGTGGATACTTTTAAACTTTACAAGGGTCTTTTGGTTCCAGGAAGACCTTCCAAGAACGTAGTGATGTGTGTTCAGGGGCGGACCTACGTTGTGACAAGGGGGGGCTGAAGCACCCCCTGACTTCTGAAAAAAATAAATTATTTTTTTCGGGAATCGCACCCCGACTCCGTTCCCGAGATCCACGAGATGCCGTTCCCGATACCCCGTTCCCCGAGAGATGCAACTCGGCAGTCACCCCCCCCTCTCTCTCTCTTTCTCTCTATCTTACCGTGACCTTGAGTCGGCGACCGCCGGTGGACTAAGCTCAGGCAGGCCGTGACGACTGACGAAGCAACTCCGACAGATCAGGATCTGCCGGCGACGCACCGACGCCTCGACGGCGGCGATGAGATCTACCCCTCACTCCGCTCTTCGACTGCTATTCTGAGGTTTTGACCAGATCTGGTCCCTCAGGCCTCATCCCCTGCCGGCGACGACTAATGAGGCTCCCTGCCTCCTTGCCGACGACGACTGACGAGGGCTCCCTGCCGGCGATGACTGATAAGGCTCCCTGCCTGGCTCTGGCTGCCTTCAGTTCAAAATTCAAAATGGAGCTGCACTGCAGAGGTCCGTGAGTGATGAGTCAGTGTGAGGTGAGGTGTAAATTGTCTGATGAGACTTGAGACTGGGTAGGAAGGTGAAGTTATGAGGTGCACGTGTGAGGTGAGGTGTAAATTGTCTTGTGAGGTGGAAGAATGAGAGCCGTATCCGTGCAATTTTGAAGACACCTGTGAGTTTAATGAAGTTGGCCTGTCGTTGGTAGGCAGAATTGTTTCATCGGCAGTGGCAAGTCTGTAGTTCTATGGAAAAAGATGGGCAATTGGCTGTAATTGGATGCCAAATTTGTCGTCTTTGGTGAGCAATGGCAGAGATGTAAATGAGAGGAAATTTGAGGATAGTTTCTTAAAACTGATGTGGATGACCTTAGCCTTTTATATATGTGTACATATATATGTGGAAACACTGTATAATATAGTGTTTGTATGATTGTATCCTCATCTAGTTTGTGCAACTATATTGAGTTCTGACTTGTGAGTACCGTGCCTTGAGATATATGTTAATTGCCTTGTTACTTGTAAAGATCATCATGCTTAATACGAGCTTTAACAAGTGAAACAACTTTCTGTACTGCCTATGAATTTATGATGTATCATGTATCATATTATCATGGATTAGGTCTTGGGAAAAAAAAATTTGCACCCCATGAAAAAAATTTCTGATTCCGCCCCGTGTGTGTTTAGGTTTGTTCGGAGAATCCTTGCAAGTTCATGAACGGGTGGTGGCTGGATAACTCACGCAAGAGAACTCTTTGAATATGGGTTGTTAAATTCTTTTGCTTTTAGTAAATGTTTTGCTGTAAACTGGTTGTTTTGTCCTATTGCCCTGCGATCATGCATGTTATAATTGTACTATCACATAATTTTTAGGGGGGCTACAAAGACTCAGGAGAATATAAAATGCTGGGCGGTTCAGGATCAATCATCACAACCATCTAAAAGGTGCTACGCATATAGTGCAATAATTTCTACTTCTCTTAGCCCATCCTCCTATAGCAATATTAGCTTCTCTCGTTCAACGATTTTAAATAACCAAAATTACTGATCTGGAATCGTGCAACATTTACTCGAGCGAGAGAGATTGAAAGAAACCCTTGAAATTGTCTCAGAACTTTGGGTTAAGTGAATTGCTAAGTAGTGCTGTTAGTTAGAGTGATCCTTCCATTTTTAAGCCAAAAACAGTGGTTTGAAGACATGATAGCAAAAGGGACTTTGTTTAGTTTCTGTGGTGAAGGACGCTTCCGTTCCTGAAGATACTACCTTTAACATATCGTAAAGTATATGACAACTCCATAATTTTCTACCTTAGATTTGTCTTATTTTTTGAAGAGTAAGGTGCCTATGCCTGCCCTGTTGGTCAAAGGAGATTGCACTTGAAGAGTTAGGTGCCTATGCCTGGCCATATTAGTCAAAAGGAAATTGTACTTGTTCAATTCGCTATTTTGACACCACCGGTCTATTTATGATTATTAGATTAGGGAGCTCGATGGCCCATAAGCCGGATAAAAGGGGCAAAGATATATATATTACTCTGGATTCATTAGTTCCGAGTCCTGACTAAGGGGTTAATACGTGTGATTTCTTTCTAATTCAGCAACAGTCTGAGTAAATTAGCGGCGGCGCTTCTTTGCAAATATTATTGATTGCTACATTCTAGTTTGGTAAAAGATTGGTGACGTGTAGCATCAGTGAAGTCAAATCAGTGGAAAAGCTACCCAGGAGCTATTTCTAAATGTTGCGACGTGGAAAATTGCTCTGTGGCTTGAGCGAGAAAGGTTCTTCAAACAAAGTATTCTAGTCATCTCTACTAGCATAATATTTGTTTGGATCTACGTTCTTCCAAGATTCGTGGTATTGAATGTTGGAAAAAATTACTGTGTACAAAAAAGATAACTATGAAAAAATACTGAAATGCAGTATACTAAAATGAACAAACAGAATTAGAATAGGAATTGTATTTAATAACTCACTGTAGAATTACAAAGACAGCATTGGAGAAAGCGAGGCGTGAATTTGAGTCACTGTCATTAAGAATTTATCTGTCCCGTAATGGTGTTAACGATCTGTTGACGAAAGTCTCCCAGTATACAATGGCAGCAACGTATGAAAATATGAGTACTCCAAATTTGCAGACTTGACAAACAAAAACAATGCAAAACTCCTTCCCTTTTGGACACAAAAACTGGAAAAATAGAAGAACAGTATTTCAGGAGAGAAAATATACTGTGAAAGAACTAAATAAAAATTATTTAAAATATTTTTGTCCAAAAAAGAATAAAGCTTGATGGACGACCCTTAATTCAAGGTTAGATCTTATAAAGAGACCACATTTACTTTATGTCTTCTACATGAGATTTTCTTCTCCCTTCAAGATAAATCATCAACTGCAACATCAATTTTCTCGTTCACTCCTCATTTGTTTTAAGTTTGTGAATATACTATGATCATCTACTCCAATAGATGAATATAAATCAATATGTTCCTAATCAAATAATAGTGTGGAAACCATTTAAAAATTGAGTCAAAGATAACTTCTCAATATGAGTTTAAAATCCAAAAATGCCAACATCGAATTCATATGTTTAATGGTGTAATGGTTCAGGATCAAATATCATACTTTGAAAGAAATTTCGTTATTCAAGACATAGTCATAAGTAAGGCCTTTTCCGTTTAATATGCCGCGTTATTGGCCTACGTAGAGTTGTCAATGGGCCGGGCTTGGGCAGGCCTGGCCCAGGCCCAGCGGGCCTCCAATGAAATCGGGCCGAGGCCGGGCCTCACAAATGAAAAACGGGCCGGGCCTAAAACCTGGGATATATGGGCCCAGTCCAAGCCCAGGCCCTAGGCCCAATATTTAGGGCCGGGCTTGGGCCGGGCCCGGGCCCAATCCAATTTTTTTTTTCCTTTCTTCCCAACTTTTTATTATAAAGACTTCTTCTTCAACAAAGGGCAAAGTTTTTGTAAACGGACCATTGAGTATACAATCACTTTTTCACGAATTAACCCCCTTTCGAAAAGGCAAATTGATGTTGATTGACCATTAACCATGGATTAAGTACAAAAACTAGTTGTTCTAATCCACACATACTGATTTTAAGTGCAAAATTCAATCTCTTTCGTAATATGGTGTAAAACCTGTAAATGTCAAAGAAAAATAGAGTAGATCAAACAAAAACAATAACGAGATCGATGAAGATAAAATAACATCTTTTCTTGTTACATTCAAATTCTTTGGTCATTTAAATAAACATGAGATTATTTTTCAAGGCTCTTTAACACGTCACCCACTTCATGAAATTAAATTTAGAATTCAATTCACCTCTTTTGGTTTGAAACAAAAAGAATACATAATTTTTATTTATGTTTAGAATACATGATAATTGTTTTTATAATTATTCCCTTAGCTTGTGATGTAGAACACAAAGCAAATTCTATAAAATACATTAAATGAAAGCCCACTCAGAAATCATCAAAAACACGTCACAGTCACCACACACCCATACTTCTCTGCGTATGTTAAAGAAAATACTGATCATATGAATTCAATAACACCTCAAAAACTATTAATTTAACTAAAAAGATCCAAAATATCAAAAAAATAATAATGTAATAAAATATACTTCAAAAAAAATAGAAAAGAAAAAAAATTTACGGGGGGGCTAACGGGGCCGAGCCAAACCGGGCCATTTTAGGGCCGGGCCAAAAAAGGGCCGTTTTAGGGCCGGGCCGGGCCCGGGCCTGTTTCTCAAAGAATTCGGCCTGGCCCAAGCCCTAAGGGTTAGGGCCAGTCCGGGCCCAAAAACGGGCCCGGCCAGCCCGGGCTTTTTTCGAGCCGGGTCGGGCTGGGCCGCGGGCCGCCCGGCCCATTTGACAACTCTAGGCCTACGTGATAATTTTGTTTTTTCAGCACACAATCTTGTCCTATGGCTGCCTAGTACAAAATGGATTTCTCACAATAAATGTGCATGCCCTAAAAGAGCATGTACCAGTAATCGTTAACCCACTTTTGAAACTGATAAGTTTAGGCCTCGCTGTTGAAAAGTAGTGAGTTTTGGGTTGACAGCACTTTTGATCATTGCCATAGCTTTTGGGTTGGTCTGAGCACTACATCTCCACATTGTATGGCCAGAAACACCTTGTTAACCGGTCAAAGAAGAAAACAGAACTGAAAACTAGTTTCACTGATATCCACTTCGTAGCTTGTTGCACAGAAGGAAATCAAGACGGAAGTTCAAACGGCTATTGATGCAGTGAACATCTCTTCATTTTGACATTTTCTTTCAACGAAATGATCTTCTGACCGTAGTAAAGCCCCCACATTGTATGCTCCGAGAGAGTTAAATGGACGCTGAATTAAGGCAGTTTGATCAAGGACACTAATCCAGGAATCTGTTCCAATTAACCATAAGGGAGTGTCCCCCATGTCACTGAACTTGGGAAACCTATCTTTGTCAAGTACTTTAGCCATGAGACTCTTTGATTACTCACCTTTAGCATATCGTAGAGTGTATGACCAACTTCATTATTGCAATCTAATTTTTTCTTTAATCTATATAATATATAATAAGCGAAGCAAGAAAAGTATTGATAACTTCTTTGCACGACACATCATCGCTTATTTATATGACACGTCATCAGATTAATTATCTTTTATATTAGTAAGTCTTATTGAATTTAAAAACTAACTCTAATCTTTCTAAAATTCTGCCTAATCAATATACTAATCTATTAAGACTTCTTTTTGACAATTATGTTCTTAAAATTCAAAAACTAATTCTAATCATTCTCAAACTCAACCTTATCATTATACTAACTTATTAGGACTTAATATTCACTATTATATCTTCAAAACTATTCTCTAATATGAATATAAAAACTCATATATATAAAAAACGAAAATAATACTTTCGATTTAGAAGAAAAAAATTAATTTAAAAACCAATTATAATCATTCTAAAACTCTATCTAACCAATATACTAATCTATTAAGACTTTGTTTTGACAATTATGTTCTTGACAGTGTTTTCTAATATGAAAATTAAAATTCATAGACCCAAAAAATAATTTATGAGATATAAAATAAAAACGTGATCTAATAATTAATTTAAAATTTTATAGAATCCTAATTTTTATGTCTAAATAATTTTGCAGAGTACTCTTAACCTAACTTTTCAAGCTAATAGACTTGGTTTTTAAATGAATAAAATTGGGCCACTAAAAGAACTTACTAACTGTAATTATAGTTTTAGCAGAAGTAGATTTTTTTCCCATAAGATGTAAATCTCTTTTTATTTCTTGAGATGTGATATTCATTGATACACTTTTTGTAACTTTTTAAAATATTTTATTAACTTACTCGAGCTTGACTCGGGATGCGGAGCTATAATAATTAATAATTGAGGCGAGAAATGCAATCATGAAACCTTATTGCATTGTGTTTTTAATATAATAAGAGTTATAAAAACTAATGTTAAACACATTAATATTACTAAAGATCTCCAAACATTATTTTGAACGGGGTCCTTAATTTTGTAATTAATTAAATCAAGAAATATAGTAGACATTTAAATAATTAGCCTTATACAATTCAAAAATCAATTCAAAATATTTAAACTTTTCTAACCAATGTAGTCATATATTATGACTTTATTGGAATATTATAGATTGAAAAAGCTCTCTAACATGAAATATTAACCTGTAAAAAATTACTTCAGAGATTTAATAAAAAAATTAGGTTCTATTTCAAATTCATATTTAAGTTTTCTCTAAATTCAAATATGAATCTAACTTGATAAATATATTGATTAAAACTTTTGGTCAATAATTTTCTTACTTTAAAATTTTGCAGTATCCTGTTTAGTCACATTGGTCAAATGTAAAAACACCATAATATGCAGATTCTATATGAGATACATTAAAAAAATAGTGTAAATTTAAAACCTTAAATATGTAAGCTTTTCTTAAATTCAACTAATTTTATGTTGAAAAAGTTTTGAACTAATTTTTTTCTATGGTATTTTTATTGTGACTAAAGTATACCATTTATGATTTTAATTATGTTAACTTTTATAATTTTGAATAGAATTGTATATAAAATTTAAAAAGATATTAGTTATTGTCTGATGAATGTAGACTAAAACTTGGATTGAAATCCTTATTATATCTTAAGATAAATCTTACTTAGTAAGCATGCTTATTGTATACTTTGTGAAATGTTGGTTAAATTTTGTTCAGCAATTTCCTTACTTCGAGGTTTTGAGCTATCATATATGGACATGTTGGTTAAACTTTTTAAACTTTATATAATTACTTTATGCACTGATTACTATTTTCTCTGCTTCTAAAAATGTCACACCATCCTTACTTTATTAGTTGTGTTGATTAACTTTTATAACATGCTATAAACAAATATATGGACCAAAAGTTTCTCTATCAAAATTAAACTAATATATAAGTAATGTTATGGACAACCCATTCAAAGGTACAATTGTTTTTTTTAAAAGATACGTAGAAAATAATTAAAATGTCTTATGCAATAGCAAATTGATCTCAATATATTTTCCGTATATTTTTATCAGTAGAATTTATTTTTCTTTTTTGTGTACTAAATAAGCTTTTAATTTTTATACATCTATATAGTTACCCAATCAGAATTAGCAGATATGCACAAGGATATTGCTTATTGATATGTGGCCAGAAATGTTAATTTATTTTATTACAAGAAAGTTCAAGCCAAAATTAAAGTAACTATCTTTGATAAAATAACCATAAAATTATAAAATTGTGCAAGATATTTTATTATCCATTTCAAGACTACTAAGATAAATTATTGTTAATAAAATGTCTCGTGCTTGGCACATGATTCTTGGCTAATCTATATCTATATAATATATAATAAGCGAATCGAGAAAAACATTGATCACTTCTTTGTGCGACACATCATCGCTTCTTTATATAACACGTCACCAGATTAATTATCTTTTATATTAGTAAGTCCTATTTAATTTAAAAACTAACTCTAATCATTCTAAAATTTTGCCTAATCAATATACTAATCTATTAAGACTTCTTTTTTACAATTATATCCTTAAAATTCAAAAACTAATTCTAATCATTCTCAAACTCAGCCTTATCATTATACGAACTTATTAGGACTTAATATTCGCTATTGTATCTTCAAAACTACTCTCTAATATGAATATAAAAACTCATATATATAAAAAAATGAAAATAATACTTTCGATTTAGAAGAAAAAAATTAATTTAAAAACTAATTCTAATCCTTTTAAAACTCTATCTAATCAATACACTAATCTATTAAGACTTTGTTTTGACAATTATGTTCTTGAAAGCATTTTTTAAATATGAAAATTAAAATCCATAGACCCAAAAAATAACTTATGAGATATAAAATAAAAACGTGGTCTAATAATTAATTTAAATTTTGATAGAAGCCTAATTTTTATGTCTAAATAATTTTGCAGAGTAGTCTTAACCTAACTTTTCAAGCTAATTGACTTGGTTTTTATATGAATCAAATTGGGCCACTAAAAGAACTTAATAATAATATAGTCTTGACAAGTTACTTGAAACTGTTACAAATAAAGTATTAAAAATTTCTTACTAACTGCAATTATAGTTTTAGCAAAAGTAGATTTTTTCCCCATAAGATGTAAATTTCTTTTTGTTTCTCGAAATGTGGTATTCATTGATACACTTTTTGTAAATTTTAAAAATATTTTATTAACTTAATCGAGCTTGACTCAGAATCCTGAGCTATAATAATTAATAACTGAGGCGAGAAATGCAATCATGACACCTTATTGCATTGTGTTTCTAATATAATAAGAGTTATAAAAACTAATGTTAAACACATTAATATTACTAAAGATCCCCAACCATTATTTTGAACGGGGTCGTTAATTTTCTAATTAATTAAATCAACAAATATAGTAGATATTTAAATAATTAGCCTTATGCAATTCAAAAATCAATTCAAAATATTTAAAATTTTCTAATCAATATAGTAACATATTATGAGTTTATTGGAATATTATATATCGAAAAAGCTCTCTAACATGAAATATTAACCTGTAAAAAAAATTACTTAAGAGATTTAATTAGAAAAATTAGGTTCTATTTCAAATTCATATTTAAGTTTTCTCTAAATTCAAATATGAATCTAACTTGATAACTATTTTGATTAAAAATTTTGGTCAGTAATTTCTTTACTCTAAAGTTTTGGATATCCTATTTAGTCGCATTGGTTATATGTAAAAATACCATAATATGCAGATTCTATATGAGATACATTAAAAAAATAGTGTAAATTTAAAACCTTAATTATGTAAGCTTTTCTTAAATTCAACTATTTTTATGTTGAAAAAGTTTTGAAAGCATTCTAAATTATGTATTAGCAATATACCATTTATGATTTAAATTATGTTAACTTTTATAAATTTGAATAGAATTGCATATAAAATCTAAAAAGATATTAGTTAATGTGTGATGAATGTAGACTAAAACTTGGATTGAAATCCTTATTACATCTGAAGATAAATCTTACTTAGTAAGCATACTTATTGTATACTTTGTGAAATATTGGTTAAATTTTGTTTAGTAATTTCCTTACTACGAGGTTTTGAGCTATCGTATATAGTCACGTTGGTTAAACTTTTTAAACTTCATATAATTATTTCATGCACTGATTACTATTTTCTCTGCTTCTAAAAATGTCATACCATCCTTACTTTATTAGTTGTGTTGATTAACTTTTATAACATGCTATAAACAAATATATGAACCAAAATTTTCTCTATCAAAATTAAACTAATATATAACTAATGTTATGGACAACCCATTCAAAGGTACAATTTTTTTTTTAAAAGATACGTAGAAAATAATAAAAATGTCTTATGCAATAGCAAATTGATCTCAATATGTTCTTCGCATATTTTTATCAGTAGAATTTACTTCTTTTTTTTTGTACTAAATAAGCTTTTAATTTTTGTACATCTATATAGTTACCCAAACAAAATCAGCAAATATGCACAAGGACATTGCTTATTGATATTTGACCAGAAAGGTTAATTTATTTTATCACAGTAAACTTCATGCCAAAATTAAAGTAACTATTTTTGATAAAATAATCATAAAATTATAAAATTGTGCAAGATATTTTATCATTTCAAGACTACTAAGATAAATTATTGTTAATAAACTGTCCCGTGCTTGGCACGGGATTCTGGGCTAGTTTTTACTAATATTAGCTGCATTTGCAGAACCAGAACGATTATACGAGGTCAGCACTCGTATAGCGTTGATGAAGACGATGCTATGTCCTTCCAACGTTTTCATTAGCCAGACTAAAAATTTGTAAGCTTCAAAGAGTTGAGTAAATAAATAAAGCAACGCTATAATCTTGATTTCTTGACATGCGGGGCCTTTTTTTTTTTTTCTTCCTATAAGGGGGTTTTAGTCAAAAAGTGAAAAAACAAGCAAGGGGTAATTATTTCCTAAATTCATTTTTATTGTAGATATTTTGTCGAGTTTATTTTGTAGACTATATATGGATTATTTTCTTATTTCAGGGTGTTTTCACAGTATTATTTAGCAGATTTAAGTCCTAATAAGTTGATATATTAAGTTTTAATTTATACGAGGCTTATTAATATTGCTTTTTCTATCCTTGATAATTTAATTAGTTAGCGATAGGTAGAAACCTGTTCAGAAATTCGTTAAGGACGCTTACAATGAGAGGGCCCGGAATTAAAAAAGACGCATATCATAAAACCCATAAATATAACTCTGTCTTTCTTCACAATATACATCTACGAGTGTGAACCCACGGTAAGCTAAGGAGAAAGCCTACGATCACTTAAAGATGACTTCGTCACTATAAATACTATTCAGCACCAATACTATGGAGATACCTGTGTTCTGTTCACCTTATTAAATTTTATTTATTTTAAAAAGCATGTTAATGTTCAGATGATAGAAGATATTGTACGGTCCCCGCTTATTTAGAATTGCTAAATATAGGTAAAGTATGTTTTGCATAACATGTTATGCTTTTTCATAATATTGTTCGTCATTAAAAGATTTATGTCTGGTCGTTGATACACTTTTTAGCGACAAAATGAGAGTTTGGAGCATAAAAAGGGAACTACCTGACTTCAAAAACATATACATTGTGCTTTATTACTTTCTCAGAGTTCTACCATGTTTGCCACGCTCTAACTTAAGCATCAGATTATTCCCCCGTCGGAAACCCCACCCAACGGTCACTGTTTTCTTTTTTGCAAGTCGATTCTCCGCCCATGGTTCCCGATTAAGTTTTTAGCAGCAACATATTGGCGCCATCCGTGGGACCACGACAGAGAACATGGCCAATCATTCATCCTTCGGCGACTCTCCAGTTAGCTGTTCCAACCAAGATCATCATACACGATCGAACAACACTCGTCAACCCAATATATCGTTCTCGTGATCGATGCTCGACACCCTTTCACTGTTGCGCCGGCTCTGGTGAAGATGTTCAAGTCAACATAACTTATGCTACACCCAAGCCGGACAATGGATCTCGAAGAAATTAGTCGGCAACTACAACCATGAATAACGGTGACCTTCGTCACCATCTTAATGTTAAGCTGTTTAAGACGCCACATGCAGACCTCATGAGGGAAATTCACAAACTGAAGGACGTCATGAACACGCTATAGAAGATCCTTGACGTAGTTGTGGCTTTAGCCTCCACCACCAACCTCACCTTGATTCCAACCACCACCGTCTTCGCCTCTCCTCTAGGTCTAGTTATGGTGGCAAATACAAGACAAAAGCCAACCCGACATATCAACCAGAAGAGAAGAGCGAGGAACATATCACAAGGAGTGGTTCGTGCTATCATCGAGACTCATAACTTTATTCCCTTTAGCTTTCAAGCGCCCAAAGCTTAATGTCTGCGCGAGTAGAATGATGGCCATGCTCGTCGCCCGAGCAAATGGCCTAACTTCACACCCTTTGTGCTCTCAGGAGCCCAAAGCTTGGCGTCCGCCTAAATAGAACGACGGTTAAGCTCGTCGCCCAAGTAGAAGGCCTAACTTCACTTGCTTGTGCTCTCCAGAGCCTAAACTTAGTGTGCGCGAGTAGAACGATGACCGAGCTCATTGACCGACCAGACGGCCTAACTTCATTCCCTTTGTGCTTTCAAGAGCCCAAAGCTTAGCGTCTGTCAAAGCCGAACGATGGCCGAGTTTGTCACCTAAGCAGATAATGTAACATCACTTCCTTTGTGCTCGCAAGAGCCCAAAGCTTAGCGAATGCCTGAGCTCATCGACTGAGCAAATGGCCTAACTTCATTTCCTTTGTGCTCTCAAGAGCCCAAAGCTTAGCGTTTGCTTGAGTAGAATGATGGCCTGGCTCGTCGGTCGATTAGACGGCTTAACTTCACTCCCTTTGTGCTCTCAAGAGCCTAAAGCTTAGCTTCTGCCCAGGAAGAACGACGGCCTCCCTCATCAACCGAGTAGACGGCCTAACTTCATTGCTGAGAGCACAAAACTTGGCGTCTTCCCGAGTAGATTCTTGGTTTTATTTGCATTGAGCTCTCTAGAGCCCAAGATCAAATTCTTGGTTTTAGTCCCATTGAGCTCTTCAGAGCCTAAAGGTAGATTCGTGGTTTTATTCATATTGAGCTCTCGAGAACCCAAGGGTCATCTACCTGAGCAGAATCCTATCCGAGCAGATTCTTGGTTTTATGCCCATTGTGCTCTCCAGAGCCCATGGGTCATCTGCCCGAGCAGAATTATGTCCGAGCAGGATGCCCGCGCAGATCAGATTTTATTCCCATTGGGCTCTCCAAAGCATAACGGCCAAGATCATGCCCTAACAGATTGGGATCAAACCTTCTAAGCTCGAACAAGCCGTGCCCGAGCAGAATCTAGAGGGAGAAAAGTCTGTCAAAAATTAGATGCGTGTCTCAAGACACTGAATACATTTTCTCAGCCAAACATTTTTAGCTAAGAACGTGGGGGGAATTATGATATAGCTAAACATACACTCCCAATGGAGAGGTGACACATGTCAAGGTTGACTCATGGTCAGCCTAATTAGATATGGATTTGACGGTTACCATACCGAAACAACAAGGATTCTAAAAGGATCCGGATTAGATCTTGACGTGATCCTCAAAGATCGTAACACGATCCTAACAAATCTGATCCAAGGCCCAGCCCTCAAGACTCCTAGTCCTTCTAGGGGTCTTCCACCTACAACTATATAAAGGGGACTACCACCATGTATGCAGACGACTTTACACACATACACATTGTACTTTATTTCTTCCTCAAAGTTCTATTCTGTTAGTTGCACTCTAACTTAAGTATCGGAGAGTTTCCTGCCTGGAACCCCCACCCGACGGTCGCTTTTTCTATTTTTCAGGTCAATTCTCTGGTCGTGGTTCACGATCAAGTTTTTAGCAATAACAAGACACTAGTTGTAACCCTAAAGCTTGCTTTATAACTGACAGCTCATATGAGTGACAACACACATCAGCATACACCAAAGCCCTCCCTCAAATTGTGTGAGCAGGCAGCTAGGTAAGTTATTAATAAAGCCACTAAAAATGGCAAATATAAGCAGCTTTGGTAAATTTCACAAGCTGGTGATGAGTAGAACTTAACAAAACATGAGCGGCACATTCAAGAACATAGTGAGAGTCAATATCGATGTGCTTGGTACGAACATGGCGAATTAGTTTAGCCACCAAGTCTGTGGTGATGAGGTTGTCATAATATTGGGTAGGAGCAGCCGTAGAAAGAGACCAAGTTCAAGCAAGAGAATTTGAATCCCACAAAGATCATCCATAGTAGTGGCAAGGGCACGATACTCAGCTTTAGAACTCGATTGAGAAATAGTTGGTTGTTTGTAAGAGAAACAGGACGCCAATTTAGGGCCAAAGAAATTACAACCACCAGATTGGAGCAATGGTCATTAGGATTACCATCCCAGTTAACATTGGAATAAGCTGTAAGTGAAGGGATGGTAAAAAGAGTGAAGGAGAGGTCACAATGAAGGGAGCCTTTAAGACAATGAAAAATGTGTTTAAGAGAAACAAAGTGGGTAATAGGATAATGAAGAATTATAGCAACGTGAACGACAGTGTAAGATAAAATGGGGCCAGTAAGTGTGAGGTACTAAAGGTCACGAACAAGGTTGCAACATAGAAATTTAGCAACGTGAACGACGGTGTAAGATAAAATGGGGCCAGTAAGTGTGAGGTACTGAAGGTCACGAACAAGGCTGCAACAGAGAGTGACATATGAAGAGGGCTCGCCAGAATGAGGTGAAAGTGGTCTGACATCAACAAGAGAGGCACGAGATAGGAGATCCAAGGTGCATAGTTTTGGGAGAGAATAATCTGGTTGGACAATCGAGTAACTTTTGTACCCAAGAACTAATGTAACTTGCTTAAATCCTTAATGTCAAACTAGGAAGAAAGAAAGGAAATGAGGAAAAATCCCCAAAAAGACTACTAGCGATAACAATATTGTCAACATAGACGAGGACAAAAGGAACATTGAGAACTATGGACATTAAGTTGACGAAGTGGCCAATTGTGGGTGCAAGCAAGAAAGAGAATAAGACGGATAGTCGGTGTACGACCAACTAAGCTTAAGGGCTTAGTAAGATCACACCAATCCTTGGCAACAAGACGATCTTTATGACATTTAAGATTACCATCACCAGCATCATTTAGTATCGCAGATCCACTTGCACCTATTAGGCATAATGAAAGAAGGAGGGGGAACTAAGTCCCAAGCATGCTTATGAAGCAAAGAATTGAAATCTTCAAGCATGGCAACCTGCCAATGTACATAGGTGTTTAGCAGCTTGAGTGTGACGGGTAGGGTTAAGGGGTTGATTAAGGGAGGTATACAAAATGGATGAGAGAAGATGCTTGGTGGCATGGAGAGAAAAAAACTATATGGGATTAGCAATGCCGACACACAATCGCATAACCATGGTATAAGTAGGGGGAGGAGGAGGAACTAAAGGAAGAAAGGCTTACGGAAGGTCAGAGGAGGGAGTAAGAGAGGGAGGGGAGGGAGGTACAGATGCTTGAGGAAACAGGACCAAGCTTAGAGGAGGAAGAAAGGGGCAAGAATAGGAGGAGATGGGGAAAATGACGTAGACAAGGCAAAAAGGACCCATAGTTGAATGATGTCAGAGGTAAGGGATGGGGTGCAAGAGGATGGGGAGGTAGCAACAAATGGAAGTAGAGTCTTGTCAAAAGTAAAATAGCAAGAGTGAAAAGTTTTCTTACAGAGGGGTCAAGACACTTATAGGTTTTATGATGGCAGTGTAACCAAGAAAGATACATTGGCGTGTGCGGTCTGCAAGTTTATGAGCATTATATGGACACAAGTCAGGATAGCATGCAGAACCAAAACACGAAGAAAATTGTAATCTAAGGAGTGGCCGAAGAGAATCTTATAAAGAGATTTACCACTGAGGATGAAGGAGGGCGAACTATTAATAAGGTAAACATTGGTTTAAAAAGCCACAACCAAAGCAAGGTCCAACTCCACAACGTGATGGTGCTTACGTTTCAAGGACACTAATTCTGCTCAGGGTGTGGGGACAACAAATACGATGAATAATACCATGCACATTAAGAAGACGTTAAAAGGTTTTGCTATGGTATTCAACACCACTATTGGTCTGAAGAATTCTGAGGTAAAAAAAAGAGAGCATTTCAAACCATTATGTTGAATTGCATAAAGTATTATAAAGGGCATCACTCTTGTGTCGAAGTGGATACAACAAATCACGGACAAGAATAATGTAATAAAAATAACCATCATTAGAAATTATATGAAATGGACATTATAAGTTCGAATGAACTAAATGTAAATTAGACTGTGACCAAGACTTAGATAACAGAACAAGAGTTAGTTCTGACCATACAAATAGGACATTGCTTTTAGGGGCAATCCATTATTGACAAAAGTGGACTATTTTTAGAGACGCGTCGATATGGATGACCAAGGTGCATATGCGAGACAGTGCCACTAACTTGACAAGAGGTAAACAAACAAGAACTGTTACGAGATAGAGGTGGAGCAGACTTGGAATATAGCCTTCCCTTAGGTGAACCAATATGAAATATCTTCCCCCTTTTTCCTATCCTTATATTTAAAACCATGGGAAGAAAAGGCAAATAAGCAGTCAAAGTCACGAGTTGATTGAGGAACGGAAATAATATTCTTTTGAATATGAGGAACGCATCAAACATTACGAAGGGGAAGAGAACCATGAGAAGTAGGAAGAGAAATATTACCGGTGTGAGTTATGGCAGAGAAGCATCATTGTCGATAACATTATTGTCAGTGCCACAATATTTAGTGTGATACGAGAAGGTGGGAGCATCACTTGTCAAATGGTGGGTGACACCCATATTAGGATACCATTGTTGATCAGAGTTAAAAGAGAAAGCAACAAAATATAGGGTTAGATCATCGGTTGATAGCCCTGATTAAATTGTTGATAGCAACGGAAGGCATTATAGCTCTTTTTAGAACAAATTTGGTAGAGAACGTTGAAACCATTGACTGAAAAGGGAAGAGTGCCAAGGACGCCAAGCAGAGAGGGTGGTAAAAGAGCAAACCCCCGAGGTGAAGGGCTGTCCAACCACGACTACGAGCCCTTCCAAACACCTGACCACAACTGTTACCAAGAACGCAAACAGAGGGCAGCGTGGCACGACTGCGACCGTGAGAGCCAATAAAGAAAGCATGGCAGTGAAATGCAGTAGAGACAGAGCAGCATTATGGTAGTGGCTTGGATTCTAATCGAACTTCATGAGGGAGAAGGACGGGGTACACCTTCGTGAAAGAGGGACGCTCTATACCGATGGTCAAGGCGGTGATGATGAATTCATACTTGAGGCCAAGGTTGGTGATGATGTGAAGTACCAAATTGGTGTTGGATTCATAAGCGGGCATCATGTTGAGCATCAAAGAAATTGCAAAGGTTTTTCCATGTGTCACTCATAGTCCACTGGACAACTGAGCCAAGACATTGAGACTCATGGCACAATTAATCCAACCTAAATTGAGTTGGTCATAGTAGTGCTAAGTCACTTTTTCAAGGTTAGGGATGGTCGGTTAATCAGAATTACTATTTAGATTAGGGATGCGTTCGGGTGGACGTAGAGTGTCATCCACTTATTTCCTATGTCTTGCAAATGGAGATGGGAAGAAAAAAAAATATGCCAAAAGAGAAAGTTGTTTCTATCAAGTTTGATGGGTGTACGAGAGGTAAAATTATGGAAATGAGAGGATTATTGAGAAAGAACGAAGGGGCGATGGCAGAGACAAAGGCTGGGAACAAAAGTGAAGATGAATGGGACATACCAGAGAGCAGGAAGAGGAAGTCACGTCAGGTTCGACAGAGGCAACAGGAACAAGGATCAGATGATACCCTTTAATGTCATGTAAGTTTTAAGAAGTGATACCCTAATTAGGGTTTGTGTGTTGTATTTATATCACTAAAGTCTTGGAGAGTAAGACAAGGTTACAATCGTAGAAGTACAATGCAAGACCCTAATCGTAACCTAAGGCTATACAAGTGATGGCTCATACAAGTGAATGCACATATAAGTATACACCAACAATTTTGTACGTCCTTTGTGAATCGAGAAAAATGAGAGAAAAAGAAGGAGAAACTAGCGAATGATCCCTTGTACTATACACAATGTGCAATTTTCACCTCTACTTTAAATTTAAGCACTAAACCCCTCTCTTTACGGAAACTGGGCACCTTTAACGAAAAATATCAATTTTAACAGCGTAGGGTCAACACACGCCTTGAGTACTATTTTTTTTAAATGATAATTTTGCCCTTCTTCTACATTTTTTTCACTCCCTCCGTCAAACACCCCTTGCCCCCCTCCTTCTAACTCTGCACATAGACTCCCCTATCAGCCCAGCCCCCCTATCTCGCTCATCCCCCCTCCTTCCAACTTTGCACACACCCACAAATCTGCCCCACAGCTCCGTACACACCCATCGCCCCACTGTGCACAGACACACAAAAACACTCTGCATACACCACAAATGCACATGCACGCATGCGCACAGACGCACGCACGCACGCTCGTGTACACACACACACAAACACATACACTGAGCATGTGGGCTTACATCGTGTGTGTGTGTGTGTGTGTGTGTTAGGTGTGTTCACTGTGTGTGCAGTGAGTGTGTGTGAGTTTATGGGTGCGGAGGTAGGGGGTGTGCGCGTGTGTGTTCACTGTGTGTGTTGGGTGTGGTTACGTGTACGTGTCTGTTCACTATGTGTGTGTGTGTGTGTGTGCAAGCGCGCGTGAACGCACGCTTGTGTGTGAGAGCAGTGTGAGTGTGTGTGTGTGGTATGGTTATGTGGTTGTGGTAGGGGGTGTTTGTGTGTTCACTGTGGGTGTGTGGGTGTTGGGTATGTTTGTGTGTGCTTAGTGGTGGGGAGGGGCGTGGGGGGAGGGGACCCTTTCTATGTCAGGTGTGTCGGTATATGTGGTGGTAGGTGGTCGGCAGACGAGTTGGGACACATTGATTGAGTAGAAGTGAGAGAGGGGAAAGAAAGAAGTTGGAAGAATGACATTAATCTATACTACTTATAAAAGTGTGGATAGATGTAATTCATTTTTTGGACAAAAATATCCCTATAATTTTTTTTAATGCCATAATTGACCTTGGTTGTAAATATTCATATTCATTAACTAATGTTATGGCCCACAAAAAACTCTTCACCTCTCCATGCTAGATGCATGATTCTTCTCTCAAAGTCAATTGTCAAATGCTAGATGCATGCACGAGCCTTCTCCCTAAATTATAAACATGTATTACATTTATACTCTCTATAACTTTGATTTAATTGATATGATTCTCCCATTCAACTGTAAATTTGAATTACACCTCTTCTTTGCATTTCACACCTCTACAAGTAGACTTGCCCAAAAATATATATAACTCATTGCTACCTTTTACCTTTAGAAAAGGGCTATGAAGCCTTAAAAATTTTTCATTCCATAACCTAATGGAAATAGTAACATCCTCTTGAATGTACATTAATGTTCTTATGATCTAAACAACTTTAACTCAACAATTATAGCAATCATCAAGGTTTTCAACTTGTGACTATAAAAGAACTTTACCTAATTGTTTGTGTGGGAACTTATGTCACTCCTTTACCAATAAGCAAGACAAATACATTTTAATTTAAACTTGAAAAACTCATTAATAGAAAGAAAGATTATCATCTTCGTTTGGACAAACATCTTGGTCATAATTAATTCAACTTTAAAAGTTTTGAGCATTATACTAGCAACATTATATCAGCGTTGACTTGATAGAAAAATGATGATTCACCATGTTCCAAGTAACCAAAGTGAGACTATCCTTAAACTAGGTCTTAGTCCTGATCATATTTTTTATGTCTAAAGCAATTAAAGGTGACCAAAAAGTACACCAAATTTATCCTAGATTGAATTACTGGGTTGAAGCATTTTATCCATTATAAAGCAATTTACTCTATTTTTTTTTATGTCTAAAGCAATTAAAGAGAAAATACGCGTTGAATATGCAAAGTGTTGTATATTCATAACTTTGTTGTTATAGTAGAGCACCAAGCTTAGTTTCAAGGTAAGATTTTTGTGCGTCACACACCCTGACTTTGAAATTTTTTGTTAACGAGCAAAAGTGGTATCTACAGCTTTTGCTCACATAATGAAGACATAAATTCTTTTTGAAATTAGTATATGCTTATATGATTTTCATGATGTCGTCTAAAAGCGAGCTCCATAATTTCCATTTAACGAATCTCATTGTAATCTATTTGTATCTTTGTTCTTTACTTGATACCTCTTGATTAACCTATTCCTAACATAAAAATATGTTACATTAATAATTTGGTTAGGAGATTATCCGATTCACAAATGAAGGGGATTATCGCACTGGCACAATTGGTAAGTGGTGCATCCAGTCAACGTATTTGAGTAAGCAAATTTCATGAGGAGAATACAATGAAAGAAATTTTGAGCCAGTTACAACTTAAAGAGAATTTTGATGAAATTAAAACAGTTTTTTTGTTGTGACAAAATAATTAAAATCAATTATTTCTTTGCCTAGCGCTCAGTAGCACTTAATATAATGATAATCTACGAGTGATTGTCTATATATTTGTTGTTAGCATGTTTTATATAAGCAGAATGCTTAGAACGCTTAGCAAGATGACATGATAAATATAATGAGTATAGTTCATTAGATTTAAATTGTACAAACTATGTGAAGATTACTTGAAGACTTGTAGGTTTGCACTTGTCATCTAAATATGTTGGCAAACTTGAGTTTTAAATCTAAGTCGGAATAAACTACATTAAAGAGTAAAATACATTTTCTTCAATACAATTTTTCTCTTCATGGAACAATATTACAGATGTTTCTAGCCTTTGGTGCTTATTCCATGAAATAAAGTCTAGCGAAAGTAAGATCCTAAAAATAATATCATAGCTATGTTTGTTTGCTTTTATGAATAATATGATTTCACATAAAGGTAATCTAACATCATTTTCTGCGAGGGTGTACATTTGCGTGGATCGCACGTGCTTTCATCTAGTTAAGTCAAAATAGGGTAAGGACATAAAGGTATTTTGGTCATTTCATGCAATTCACAACAAATCCGTCTAAGGTGCCTAATTTTCATAAGTGTAGGGGTTTTAATGCTTAAATTTAAAGTAGAAAGGGGGGGGGGGGGGGGGGGGGGGGGGGGGGAAATCGCACACCGCATATAGAACTTTTTGTTGTTTAATTTTTTAAGGATTCTTTTTAAGTGCCCATCTTCCTAACCTTTTGGGGGTTGAGTATTAGGTTCTCTTATATATATATATATATATCTTTATCTTAGCCTAACACTAGTGGAGTACCGGAAAATCCAGAATCTCAGCTTAAAGTTCAATATGGAGATGAAACGTACTCACCTCATCATCTCTCTCTCCTTTATCTTTTTCTGTTTACGACATTTTTATCCAGAAATCGTCAATGCTCAGAACTCGACCACCCTGGTTAACGTGTGAGTGGTGCTGGACATGGACACAATGATTGGTAAGATGGAGTTGAGGTGTATCTCCATGGCCCTCTCTGACTTTTATACCTCCCATGGTCACTACAAGACTAGGCTTGTTCCAAACAGCAGAAACTCCAACGGCAGTATGGTTGGTGCTGCTGCAGCAGGTAACACCCCCTCCCCACCTACACCCCCCAAGAAAAAGCTCATAATTCGACAAGGTGCAAACTATTCTGTAGTACAATTTTCATCAATGGCTAGGCTATAAAAGATTGGCTAGCCCTCCCCCTTCATAGACTCCCCCATCCCAGATGCATGCAGAACCAATGGCAGGTATTTTGGCACGACTTCGAAAACTTTTCCGGTTAAACTTACTGCACTTGTATTAGTACTGTTAATAAATTGGGTCAATGGACCTATTATCCGCCCACTAACAGATAATGTGTATTTGTTAGTCTGGATAATTACAGTTAATTAGAGGATATTTATCTCCTAAGTGTTTGAGGTAAATACATCTTTATCTCCTAAGAGTTTGAGGTAAAGTCAGTCTCTAATTGTATCTCTATATAAAGGCTAGAGATATCCCAATAAGTCAGAAGTCATAGTAATAATCCCTCTCTCTATAGCACTCTCTCTAGAGCAATCACCAAGCTCTAGGATTTGGTTCGTGGACGAAGAACTCGACTCTAGTAGCCGTTTTCATACCTATGATAAAGATCAAGCGTGTTGGAGGCTCGTAACAACAAGGATCCTACATCGGAATTTTTGGAGACTTCATACGGTATGTTTCCGAACCCACTACGTTATGTGGTAAGCGTATTTAAATAGTTTCAACATTGGTATCAGAGCATGATTACTTGTTGATTCGCCTTTAACATGCTAGTATAATTATGTGCATGTTGCGATTTTTTTTCGAATACATGAACGAGACCCATTACAAAAATTCGAAATTAATTAAGCATGTTTTTCTGAAAAATAATTATATGTTTTTATTCTCCTATGGTTGAGGATGAACTCTGTAAAATTTTGTGATTTTTGGATGCATGATTTGTGAGAAATCATGATTTTATTTTTCAAGAAAAACTATGTTTTTTTTCGAGTTTTGGGACTCAAATTCGGAGCATGATATTCAGTTTTTATCATGATCGGTTGGCACATAATTAATCTATGTCGCATAAGCTTTCCAACAATATATCGTACGCATTATTTGGCTTAAAAACGAGAGAGATATGGCCTTCGAAAGTTGGCATCGCGACATGGCGGCGCTGGAAAAATTAGGGTTTCTCGCGAAGAAGATGAACAGTGTTACACGCGCGCCATGCGCTCAAGCCGAGCCGCCGACGCCCGACACGCGCTCAAGCCGAGCCGCAGAAACGCGCCCCGCGCCAAGACAGCTGTCCACGCGTCAAGCCGCGCTGTCACGCGCCTCACGCGCGTAGCCAAGGCAGTTGCAACGCTCCCACGCGCCACGCGCCAGGCTTCGTCCACATGCCCACGCGCGCGTGCTTATCACGCGCCTGCCAAAGAACACAGATGCTGCCCCACACGTACGGTGGCGCGTGGAGGCGCGTGAAGGCTGTTTCTGGCCGTTTTTGGACCCACCTCCGGCGCGTGAAGCTTTGTAGTCGCTTCTGTAAGTTTTCTGTATTGTTAAATTTACTTTTATACCCTTTGTGTGTATTCAGTATAATTTTTAAACGATTTTTTCTATGGAAAATTAGCTTTAAAATTTTGTTTTATACACACATAATTTTTCTTTAATTCCAGAGGGTATATTAGGGTCAAATTTACTGTTTGTCATATTTTAAGAATTTATCTCTCGGTTTTTGGTCATTTGTGAGTATTTTTGTGGTACTTTTTGTGGTTTCCAAAAATACGAATAATGCGTAAATATTATTTTTTGCACTTCGTGAGTAGCAATAAATATTTTTGGAGAGTTATATGACATAGATAAATTATGTCTAATTTTTTACATGCTTGCCTTGATTTGTGTTATGGTTTAAATATACTTTTGAGGTATATTTGTTGGGTTTTTGGTAAGTCCACATTTTTAAACAATTTATATTTTCAAGGCCTTAACGCCCGTTTTCCTTGGGAGGAGAATGTGGCCTATTCATCCATTTTATTACCCTTTAACTTGTTATTTGAGCATGCTAGTTTTAGGTTAAATGGATGGATATTAGATTGGCATTCTAAAGAAACTTATGTTTAATGTATTTACTCTTGTTTTAAGAAAATTCTTTTGAGAATAATGTGTTGTGCGGCATCTCCATTTGTTTTATTGGAGTAGTTTGTAATAGGATTTTCAAAGATGTTGTATTCTATTATTTCCCTGTATATTTCAAGAAAGCCTTGTACGGGGATGTAATTTCGCACGCACATTATTCAAGCCAGAATGTTCTTAGCATAAGTTATTAGAATGCCAATAGCGCTCAATGGAGTCCTTGCACACTTAATTGCATGGTGTAATTTTATATTGTTCTAAATTATCATGTGGATGATTTATATTGTGGCTTATATGATGATGAAATTTATTGCGAAAAATTACTTGAAAAATATTTTTCCCAACTCACATACATGGGAGATGATTACGAGCTTAGCAGATTTTCGATTTCATGATGTGAGGAAGGATTATGTTTTTCATTTGAATTTTTTGAAATAAATAGAAGGAGGTATAATTAATGTCTTTTTCCTTGCGCAATCTAATGTAGTGAATATAATGGCCACCAAGAATGTCATAGCTGATCTCGTTAAGGGTGAGAAACTTAACGGAGATAATTATGACGTTTGGCACAAAAAGATGAAATTCATGCTGAACGAACAAGAGCTCGAGGAGCACTTGACCAAGGAGATGGTCGCGCCAACTGAGGCGCAACCTCTAAGAGACCACACTGCCTACCAGAAGTGGAATCAGAAAGATCGTAGTGCACGCTACACCTTGTTGAGCAGCTTGCAAAATGATCTAATTGGGCAGTATGATGAACTTCCAACTTGCAAAGCTTTATGAGAGCAGCTCAAGTTCTCTTTTGGTGGAACCTTAACTACGCGGCTTCGTAGCCTTGTGATCAAGTTTGAGGAATACACAAAAGACCCTAAGCATACCATGAGTGAGCATCTAAGGGTGATGTCCAATATGATTGGTAAGCTGAGGGATGCTGGACATGCGCTCACAGATGAGCAGCAAGTCAGAGCTGTCATAAGGTCCCTTCCTGCCTCATGGGCCAATATGAAACAGATATTGACCCACAGTGAAAACATCAAGAATTTTTTCTGATGTTTCACAGCATGTCATCCTTGAGGCTGAGACTCGAGATGCTGACAAGGCCCTCACTTATGTTGCCCAAGAGGGATCGCGCAATGCAAATGGCAAGCGCGGAAGACAAAGTAAGAAAGGTAAGAAAAACGAGGCTAGCACTTCTGCGCCAAAGGAAGGGAAAATGAAGAAACGCAAGGGGGTTCGTGCAATGCAAACGGCAAGCGCTGATGTTTTCTCTTTATTTTTAGGGGTAATAAGTTGGACATCTTTTTGGATGATGTTTTGTTCGGACATGGTTTTCGCATGGATAATCTTTTTCAATTGGATTTAATTGATTCTCAGTCCTCTTATTCTTATGTTGTGAATGATAATATTATGAATGATTCTACCACCTGGCATGCGAGGCTGGGCCACATAGGCCAAGATAGAATGACTCGTTTGGCTAGAGAAGGCTTTTTAGGCCCACTCGCAAAAGTCAATCTACAAACTTGTGAGGCTTGTTTGGCCGGTAAAGCATGCAGGAAGCCTTTTGGAAAGGCTGTGAAAGCAACTCAACCACTTGAGCTAGTTCACTCTGACATATGTGGACCTATGAGTGTAAAGGCACCCCATGGCGCCTCTTATTTCCTTACACTGATAGACGATTATACGCGATATGGTTATGTGTATCTGATATCTCACCGCTATGAAGCTTTGGACTGTTTCAAACGCTTTGTAGCAGAGGTTGAGAATCAGAAAGAGAAGAATTTTAAAACTCTTCGCACTGACCGGGGACGCGAATATTTGTCAGATCACTTCAAAAAGTTTTGTGAGGAAAAGGGGATACGCAGGCAACTTACTATTCCTAATACTCCACAACAAAATGGTGTTGCGGAAAGAAGGAATAGAACATTGTTAGACATGGTTAGGTCTATGATGGCGCAATCAAACCTTCCAATATCTTTTTGGGGGGATGCCTTTTTGACTGCAGCCTATATACTTAATCGTGTGCCTTCACAGTCAGTCAAATCCACCCCTTATGAGCTTTGGAATGGCCAAAGCCAAATTTGGATAACTTGCGCCCATGGGGCTCAGCAGGTTATGTTCACAGTATTTCTCATAAGTATGGGAAACTAGGGCCTAGAGCAAAGAAGAGTATCTTTCTAAGGTATTCTGAAAACTCTAAAGGCTATGTGATGTATGGTGAACATCCAAATGGTGGAAGGACTGAAATAGAGTCTCGTGATGTCGATTTCATAGAGAGTGATTTTCCTAGCATTGGAGACGCGAGTAAGAATCTTGACCTCTATGAGTTAGAGGAGGTTGAACCCACTTTACCATCTCCAAGCGAAGGTGGGGAATTAGTTCCTCGTCATGTTGTCGCTGAAGATAGTGTAAGTGACCTTCAAACTAGTGGGAGTATCCCAGACAGTGGGAGCACACCACAAGGACCATTAGGTCAACAAGATTCTCAACTGCGTAGAGGTGCACGAGGAAGAGTTCCACGTCGTCGTGCGAGATTGACGGAGAAATTCTTATGTGCACTCCAAATGATGAAGACGAGCCTACTTCTGTGGAAGAAGCCTTATCTTCGTCTGCTAGCAATGAGTGGATGGCTGCAATGAAGGATAAGTTGAGCTTAATGGAAAAGAGTCAGGTCTGGGAGTTGATTGACCTTCCGCCATGGCGCAAGACTATTGGAAACAAGTGGTTTTTAAAAGTCAAGCGCAAAGTAGATGGGTCAATTGACAAGTATAAGGCACGTCTTGTGGCGAAAGGCTATACCCAACTGCGGGGTGTGGACTATGAAGACACTTTCTCCCCAGTGGTGAGATTTGCTTCAATTCGCCTGATCCTAGCTATTGTCGCCCAGCAGGATTTAGAACTTTTTCATATGGATGTTAAGACCGCGTTTCTCAATGGAGAACTAGACGAAGAGATTTATATGGCTCAACCCGAGGGTTTTGAAGTCAAAGGACATGAGCGCAAAGTTTGCCGTCTCAAACGTTCTATATATGGTCTCAAACAATCGTCTAGGCAATGGTACTTTAGGTTTCATCATGCCATTACCTCTGTAGGTTTTCAAATGATTGAACAAAACTATTGCGTTTACGTAAAACGATCCAAGAAAAATATTCTAATCCTTTCTTTGTATATGGATGACATTCTTTTAGCTGGGAATGACATGAGTTCCATTGTCGCCACTAAGCAGTGGCTGTCCTCAACTTTTGAGATGAAGGACATGGGAGAAGCTAATTATGTGCTCGGGGTTAAAATCATACGTGATCGTTCAAAGAGACTTCTCGGTTTGTCTCAAGAGACATACATCAAGAAAGTCATTGAACGATTTCGTATGCATAACTCAAAACCCATAGACACTCCAATGGACAAGGCGTGTACTTTGACCACAGACCAATGCCCAAAGAATGATGAGGAAAAGAATCGGATGTCCAAGGTGCCTTACGCGGCTGCAGTAGGAAGTCTGATGTACGCTATGTTGTGTACGCGTCTAGACATCTGCTATGCCGTTGGAATGGTGAGTCGTTATCAGAGTAATCCTGGACCCGCTCATGGGAATGCGGTGAAGAGGATCCTTCGATACCTGCGTGGAACCGCTGATCTCGTCCTATGTTATCATGGTGGAGACTTGAGACTGAGAGGATACAGCGATGCTGATTGGGGCGGTGATAGAGATGAGCGCAGATCCACTTCAGGTCATGCATTCATACTAGGAGGTGGAGCTATCTCTTGGTGTAGTAAGAAACAGACTTGCATCGCCCTATCCACGATGGAGTCGGAGTATGTTGCTTGTTCAGCAGCAGTCCAGGAAGCTGTTTGGTTGAGGTCATTCTTACAGTCTTTAGGGGTTACAGCTCATGCAGACGAGGCTGTCACTGTTCACTGTGACAATACAGCAGCCCTAGATTTTGTAAAGGACCCCAAATATCATGGGAAGGCCAAACACATAGGCCTTCATTATCACTTCATTAGAACTTTAGTTGCGCAAGGAGAGGTGTCCATGAAGCATATACCTACTGGCAGTATGGTGGCTGATCCTTTGACCAAGCCCATTGCTAGAGATGTTTTCCTTTCTCACTTTAGGAGTATGGGACTCCGTAGGTTTTGATATGTTTATGGCATCTTATGTACTTGACATTTATTATATTAATTTTTTGTTCCTTGATTTGAGTTTATTTTGGAATGAATGGATAATCTTTGTGATTACATATACATCCTTATTGAGAGTGTCACCAGGCTCGAATTGACCCACTCACACGGGTAATTCACCTTGGCGCTAAGATAGCGAGCCAGATGAGACATAATTGTCTTAGGCGCCAAGTGGGCGAATAAGATGATACAGTTTGTAATGCAAACATGTCGCCTTAGTTGGAGCTAAGATGAGACCTAAAAATGTAGGTCGATCATAGAGTATCTTCACAACTCTATGTAGCCTGTTTATAGCCGAATGTGAGATTTCAGGCAGGCACTATGAGAGTGACTGGGCTGAAAAACTCAGGTTAGGCACTTGTAAAGCGACTAGACTCAGATTCGTATGGCGTATTTTATTATACATTTATGTGACACGCCCTTGTGGGTTACGCCATAGCATGCAAATCATACTGCATGTGCTAAATGCAGACCGACAGTGGGAATGATGAATGAATCCCTGCTTCGTCACTGTGTGAGCCACTTGGATCGAAATATGTTTTGATCCTATGCAGTACCCTTCTCACCTTAGACTATGTCATGAAGAGGATACTCAATGTCGCTACTTTAGCATGTACCCTTGGATCATGGATGATGCGGTCTCGCGGGGCATGTCTAGGAAAGCGGTTGGGTCTAATTGGAATGACATGAGGGCTTTGGGAAGAAAGTTCAATATTACACCATGTTGTGTGATTCATAGCCCGGGCGACTTTGTCGATTTTCGTTTCGATATGAGTCATGAATACATAACATACGAGAGGTTCAACACTGCTCGTTATGAGGGATTTGAGAGTGTTTAATCTGGTGTAGTTGAACTATCTGGGGTACATACGAGATTTATTGGAGTGATGTATTGTGTTAGTTTGGTGATAACTTAATACAATACTCCTCAACTGGACATCCTTTCTCGTAGGTCGCACGTTCCATTTCCTGTATGAGGAGATGAGTGGACAAGAGATAAAGAGGGACTGTACGATTTATTTGCCCTGTGTGTGGGCGAGTGGGAGCTGTTAATAAATTGGGTCAATGGACCCATTATCCGCCCACTAACAGATAATGTGTATTTGTTAGTCTGGATAATTACAGTTAATTAGAGGATATTTATCTTCTAAGTGTTTGAGGTAAATACATCTTTATCTCCTAAGAGTTTGAGGTAAAGTCAGTCTCTAATTGTATCTCTATATAAAGGCTAGAGATATCCCAATAAGTCAGAAATCATAGTAATAATCCCTCTCTCTATAGCACTATCTTTAGAGCAATCACCAAGCTCTAGGATTTGGTTCGTGGACGAAGAACTCGACTCTAGTAGCCATTTTCATACCTACGATAAAGATCAAGCGTGTTGGAGGCTCGTAACAACAAGGATCCTACATCGGAATTTTCGGAGACTTCATACGGTATGTTTCCGAACCCACTACGTTATGTGGTAAGCGTATTTAAATAGTTTCAACAAGTACATTAAGACCTACAAAGAGAGATGTCAAGTATGACCATACTCCATGCATGTTAAGTACCAGATTGGTTATTTACCATCCTCTCGTGAGGTAGGTTGCAGTTTTTCTAAGGAAAGATAGATTAGTTTGCTCCCATCTGTTCTCTCTCACTTTTTCCCTTACTATTTTTATGAAAGAATTAGGTGCAAAATTACGGATTTATATTCAAACAAGTCATCAGCAACATATAAACATATTAGGTAGGTTAGGCCTATTAAGCCAATTATAGAACTATCTTATTTAACTGCAGATTCTGTTCTAGCCCTCAAGAAATAAATTAGACTAGAATATCAAAACTATTCAGAAGAATCTTATCTATGTAGAAATTAGAATTGGTGTCAAGTTATGCCAAGTTGCCATGTTATCTTGGTACCTTTTATGCAGTCTAACAGGTCAACATCTATGGCTTAAAAGAAGCTTGATTTGCTTCAGTCACTCTCGCCCCTCCTCGTACCTTTCGTATAGCTTAGACATTAGTATTTTTGGCAACTGGGAGAACATAACAACGATTGTTGTTCCTCAACCCTAAACTTTTCCACCGGGCTTAGAAATCCCGGATGTAGGCAAGGATTGATCTTTTCACTCATTTAGCTTGTTGTTTTAGCCATGCTGTTCATTTTTTGATACCTACGAGGATGGGTAAAATGATAAGCATCTAAAACGGAAAAAAAGTTATTCCAAGTTACTATTTAATGATTCCGAGTCCGTCCAACATGATAGGTGAGGTCGAAGACGTCTCAAAGAATATTCTTCAAATATTAGGCCCTATATGGTACGTGAACTCTGATTTTCATCCATTGCTCGCGTGGTGGTGGAAATTGGAGGAGTGGCCGTAACCATGCAGAGGGGCAATCTTTAGAACATGAGGAAGAAAATGGACCTTTCACATTGAATATCATTTTGGATCTGGTTCTTTTACTTCTTTCTATAGTTCGGTCTTTGCACCAGAACAATCATTTTCTTGAACATTACATTTGTAAGTCAAGATACGTAAGCTACAGTATTTTCACTGGCAGCAGATATGAGACTAATAGCATTCTTCCATCTGATAAATAAATTGCAGCTATCGACCTAATGAAAATGAGCAAGTGCAAGCGATCATAGGGCCAGTGACTTCCATGCAGGCCAAATTCATAGTAAATCTTGGAGACAATGCTCAAGTGCCCATTCTATCATTTTCAGCAACAAGTCTTTCTCTTACTTCATTCCGGTGCATATTTTTTTCGAGCCACCCTAAACGACTCATCTCAAGTAAAAGCCATAGCCGCTTTGGTCAAAGCCTTTGGATGGAGGGCTGCCATCCCCATATACGTTGACAACGAGTTTGGTGAGGGTGTAATACCACATTTAACTGACGCCTTGCAAGAAGTTGACACTCGTGTTCCCTACCGAAGTGTCATCCATCCATCTGCCACTGATCATGAAATTGTTGCGGAGCTTTACAAGTTGATGACAATGCAAACAAGAGTGTTCATTATGCACATGACACCTTCTCTTGGATCTCGGCTTTTTGCAAGAGCAAAAGAGGTAGGAATGATGAGCGAAGGTTATGTATGGATCGTCACCGATGGATTGACTAATCCCTTGAGCTTGATGGATCAATCAAAAATTGATTCAATGCAGGGGGTAATTGGAGTAAAGCCTCATGTCCCTAAAAGTAGAAGGCTTGAAGATTTTATGTTTCGATGAAAATCACAAGAAGAGAGTACATTAGAGGTTGATCTGAACATATTTGGTTTGTGGGCATATGATGTTACTACAGCACTAGCGATCGCAGTTGAAAAGGTTGAGTTCATGAACCCTAGATCCAAAAAGACAACTGTTTCTACAGGATCCATGGATCTTGAAGAGATGGCGGTCTCTCAATTTGGCAAGAAACTTCGTCAAGAACTATCAGCTACTAGATTCAATGGCCTTAGTGGAGATTTTCATATCGTCAATGGTCAACTAGAATCCTCAGTTTTTCGGATAGTTAATTTAATTGGTAATGAGGAGCAAGTGATAGGCTTTTGGACAATGCAACAGGAGATCGTAGAGAAATGAACTTTTCTGATACGAAAACTTATTCAACTTCAAAGGCCAACCTTCAATCTATAAGATGGCCAGGTGAGTCTACGTCAGTTCCAAAGGGTTGGGTGATTCCAACAAATGAAAAGAAGTTGAGGATCGGGGTGCCAGTAAAAGATGGCTCGAGTGACTTTGTAAACGTGAAAAGGGACCCCAGTACCAATACTACAACGGTAACTGGATTCTCCATTGATGTCTTTGAAGCTGTGATGGCAACATTGCCATATGATGTCCCTTACATGTATGTTCCGTTCACAAACTTTGGCGGTCACAGCTCCAGTTATGACGACTTGATCTATCAAGTTTCTCTTGGGGTCAGTCAAACTATATCTTATCTTGTGTTATTTACAACCAAAGTATAGAAAAATGCTAGAACTAGAACAAGTAATTCAATTAATAGTAGTGATGGTACTTGATGAATTTGGTTCAAAATAATATCTCTCACTAGCATCATATCTCTAATAGAGCTTATTGGGTTCGAGCGTATCAGATAATTGATTTGGTTGAGAGGAACTAACATAATTTTTGTACTGCTTTGACGCCAATGCCCATCCAAAAGAACTAAGACAAATTTTCATCCTTTTATCCTACTGAGCTTCAGGTAGTTTGTTTACTGAACAAACCACATGTTCTGATTTTCATTGTAGCAGAATTATGATGCTGTAGTCGGCGATATTACTATCATAGCCAACAGGTCCTTGTATGTGGACTTTACTCTTCCCTATACTGAGTCAGGCGTAACCATGATTGTGCCTGTGAAAGATAGGAAGGAAAAAAATGCATGGGTCTTCTTGAAGCCGTTGACGTGCGATCTTTGGGTTACAAGCGCCTGTTTCTTTTTTCTGATCGGCTTTCTGATTTGGATGCTTGAACACGAAAACCAAGAGTTTGGCGGGAGCCGTGCTCAACAACTTGCCACAAGCCTCTCGTTCTCCTTCTCAACGATGGTTTTTGCACACAGTAATCTTCCTTACTCCACTTTGCCTTCATATTGGCCTGTAGCAAGACCACTAAGAAGCTAATTTTAAGGCTTACTGCACATAAAAGATAACATTCAATCACATCAAATGCAGATTTTGATAGCCAATGAATCACTAGTATTGCATCGACTTTGAAAATCAGTATCATATGACTGAATGCAGCATGTAAAAATGATCGTGTTACTCTGCACAGAAGCCCTCAAACACAACAAAAAAAAATGTTGATTAAATGCAGATCATGCATGATAGCTGTGGAATAACTAATATAGAAACGTTTTGTTCGCTCTACATTTTTTTTCACCATAAAAATTGACAAACATGAAAACTATTTCTCTCTGTTGTAGTTCATCCTGTATGCTGAAACTGACTATGTATTGCGTTGTATAGACGCCACTAAACAGCAACATTCTTGACCGAACATGATTTGCACTATTCACGAAAAACATGATATGACACTTTATCTTTTTCCTTCATCTTTTGATTATAGCCTTGTCTACAAAATCTTTTCAGAGGAGAAAGTGGAGAGCAATATTTGGCTAGGTTTGTGCTGATCATATGGTGCTTTGTGGTTCTAATTCTGACTCAAAGCTACACCGCCAGCTTAACATCAATACTAACTGTTCGACAGCTTGAGCCAACAATCACAAGTATGCAAGAGCTAATAGACAAAGAGATGGTCGTTGGTTATCCAAAAGGTTCTTTTGTTTATGGACTCCTAAGACAGTTTATCAAGGATGGTTCCAAGCTATTGGTGTATAACACTACAGATGAACTTCACCAAGCCTTTTCAAAAGGGACCATTGCCGCAGCTTTCGATGAAATCCCATATATGAAGCTTTTTCTTGACAAACATTGCTTGAAGTACACCATGGTTGCGCAAACGCTTAGAATTGCAGGGTTTAGCTTTGTATGCTCTCTCTCTCTCTCTCTCTCTAATGAGTTTACTTAACAATTTACTGCTACCTGCAGGCCTTTCCAATAGATTCCCCCTTGGTCCCGGATGTTTCAAGGGCTATCTTAAGTGTGACTGAGGGAGATAAAATGGAACGAATTGAGAAGGCATGGCTAGGAAAGCATGGAAGCTATCCAGAAGCAACCAGTTCTCTATCATCAAGCAGCCTTAGCCTCAACAGTTTTTGGGGCCTCTTCCTTATTGTTGGAGTTGCTTCTTCATTGGCACTCCTCATTTCTGCCTCTATGCGAGTTTATGAGCCTAGTGTCACGGACCGAACTTCCCTAAGCCGAAACCGTGCGGCACTTAGCTAGATCAAGCCCCCGCTTGCTTGGCTAAGTCAGCCTAACCGTAGAGCTGGGCGAAGTAGGAAACAAATATGCAGCGGAACACAAGAGGTTGGGGAAAGGATTCCCAATACACTACTTGGAGAAAGCCTATATACTTGAATACAAGAATGTCTTGGATGTGTCTTGGATGCTTTGGCCAAGTGAGGCCTTGGCTTTATATACTACTCCATCTCCTCAACGAACGGTGGAGATACATTCGATCCTACGGATCCTATTATGCTTCTAGAATTCTAGAATACTTTCCTATTCTAGAATATTCACACATGTTACACATTTTACACATGTTCAAAATAGAGAGAAGTCTGGAACCTTCCGGAAGCCTTGCCTTCTAATCGCCAAGTAAGCGTCCAGGAAGCGTCTCGTAAGCGCCTGCGTGGCGTTTCTTCTAAAATTAGCCTCCTTATAAAAAGTGCGGAACACTAGGGACTCAATGGACAGAAACAGCCATCACTAACCAAGCCCTTCGAGCTTTGATAACTTTCACTCACCAGCTACAAGTCTTTCCCCAAGTCAATCGAGTGTTTCTAATGAACCAAAAATTGTAAGTGAAGATCACCTGCTACAACCAAATCACAATCCACAAATTCCCGAACTTAGATTGGTCGACATCAACTTGTAAATTCAAGTCAAGAAAGATCAGAGAAGATATCAGGCCTTCTGAAAATTACTTACGTACACTTGAATTTTAATGATTTACCATTGCGACAAAGTGCAGAATGGATATATGCACTTTGTTTTTGGGATTCACTAGAACCTGTTAACCTCTGCTAACAAAAGTGGGAAAATATTCTAATTTTTTTTTATCAACATTAGTAGCAAGATTGGAGAACACAATGTAAAGGAAAAAAGGGGACAAAACAAACGTGGATATATACGCGCCAATAACTGTTAAAAGCTTTTCAGCATAATAAGCTTAGAACTGTGTGTGATATCTATAAACTAAACTCCATTGTGATGAAGTAACCAGTGATGTGCCTTTCAATCACACTTGTTGATACTATTATTGTTGTGGATGAAATCTGGAACACGCTTCCGATGATTCGCAAGTGAACCTGCGCAGCAAAAACAACACCGGTTACTTCGCCGGAAGTGTTTCCGGCGGAGACACTCCGATGCTTAAGTCAGTCAATCTGTCTGAATTTGACTATTACTGAACCAGAAAACTTACTTCTTTCTTTGTCTCCATTTCCTTTATATAGAGCTCCCCATCAGAGGGTAGTTATGTCTCCTTATTAGGGGGTTACCTAAATAGAGACTTATTACAGGATTAATGATCCGTTAATCTCCTTTTAATGGGTTGTTACCATCATTTATGGAGAAGTGGATTCAATGCATAAGTTATGGTTCTTCCGGATGACGACACGTGTCGTCATCTTGGCTCTGATAATTTTGCCCATATCAATTATCACATGATAACATGATTGAAAAGTACTAACACAAGTGAAAATATGGCAGAAAGTAACTAACAAAGGAGGAACATTGTTCGGCTTAAGCTGATGTCCACCAGAAAGCACGGCAGCAGAATTCTTTCGCAAAAAACAAAGTACAAAGGATGTAAGAAACCACGCCACAAGTCATGTTGTATTTGTGTTGGGATATCCTCCATGAGGAGTGTGACTTATGAGTTATGACATTTGGGTTCTAAGAATATTGGGCTTAATTATAGTGGTCCACTTAATTAAAAGTCTATTGGTTATATAGCTTTTAGTTGGGACGCGAAAGACTTAAGGGTGAATTAAAAAAAACCCTAAGTAAAGAGAGTAAAAGTGCAGTTTTCTTAGAGAGAAAATCCCGCCAGCCAGTTTCAGAGGCTTCATCGGAGGGCCACACATGGTCCAAGTTATCTCCAATTTTGTATGCAAGTTCCTACGAATATGGTCTTAACATCCAACGGTCAGTTTTTGCCTTTTATGTCTGTAGCTTCAGATACAGAGATCTGAATAGCAGCTTATTTTTGTGTAATATTTCTCTAATCTCCTTTAATTTGGTCTTCCCAAATTACCCATGCCCCCAAAATCGTTGACCCCTGTTTTGATACAAGTCATTTTCTACAAGAATACAAGTACGGTTATTCGAAGATGCTTGTCATTTTATGCAGATATTCAAGTCGATTCTACTATTCTAAATGGTGCAATACTAAATTTGCCAAACATTGGTTTGTAATAATTTCTGAATCACTCAAGATGCTTTTTTATTTTTCAGGCTGACCCATGATTTGTTTGGAACATAAATCTATCTACCGGAGAAGCTTATTGAGAATAAGGATTGAATCAAAATGTTGCTTTTGTTTGGCATGAGTATCGTTGGGTTGGTACTCTTCCGGCACTTTTCCTCTTTTGTAACAAATGAATTTAGATACTATTATTTACTAACTGCAAAAACAATCCTAAATAAGTCGAATATATTGTCCAGTTACTAATGTGGACATATGAGATACTAAAAGAAGAACCATATTTTGTGAAAAAATGTCTAATATCAGTTTACGGTATCCCGTCAGTTGGTTAAGTCAGAGCACTTGTGCCTTAAATAAACTCGTCAATTCCTACATTCGGGAGATACTAAAAGAAGATAGTTCTTCTTTTACATCATCTATGATGGACAACTGTTCTAATAAGGGTTCGAACATAATGAGACATGGGATATAAGTCACATACTTGTACATTCTAAGCAATCTAGAAATACTACGTGCTACAGCAATCTTTTGGTAAAGAAAAAAGAAGTAACAGATCCGCTCTAGATACTCCACATGAAGACATAGGGATGCAAACTATTGAAAAAGTTAGAAACTATCTAAATCTCATCCGTCTGGAATAATATCTGCAAAAAATGAGGACCGAAAAACTCCAAACTCCAGCAGTTGTTCGGTTGCAATAAAGTTAGTAGTATATCTCATTCTTAGTTTGCTTTTCTTCTCCAGATTCTTGTACCTAAAACAAACTATGCAGTCATATAAATGATTTCATATAACCAAGCCAAAAGTAACAAAGAGTGACGAGCAATCCTCATTTACGTACCTAAACGTCATGTACACCTCCTTGAAATTAATGTGATTGTGGCAGGTAAACTTTTCAGCTTCAGTTGTCCAGTCTGAAAGCTTATCTCTTGGTTAAGGGAAGCAACATATTTTTTGGACAGGAAATTTTATTAAAATTATCTTTAATCACCGATTAACGAACACATATGGAGGCACATACGCCTGCACACACGTAACCACTCACATAGGAAAAGGATATATCCTTGTAACAGAGGCATAATGAACCCATCAAGCTGCATTAAGAAAGATGTGGCATATGAAATACAAATTATATTTGAATGAACAAGTATCAGATGAGTAACTAGACAATATATTTGACAAACATTTAGGATTGCTTCTGCAGTTAGTAAATAATAATAGTATCTAAATTCATTTGCTACAAAAGAGGAAAAGTAGTGTGAGTACCAACCCAATAATACTCCTGCCAAACAAAAATAACATTTTGGTTCAAACCTTATTCTCAATAAGTCCTCTAATAGATTTCTGTTCAAAACGAATCACGGATCAGCCTGGAAAACAAAAAAGCACCTTGAGTTATTCATTAATGATTACATACCAATATTTGGTAAATTTAGTATTGCATCAGTTGAAAGAGAAGAAACAACTTGAAAATTTGCACAAACTGACAAGCATCTTCGCATAACCGTACTTGTATTCTTACAGAAAACGACTTGTATCAGAACACGGGTCAACAATTTTGAAGGCAGGGGTAAGTTGGGAAAACCAAATTAAAGGATTTCAAAAACCCCATTTTTGTCTAAGTCTACCCCTTGTTCAAAAATTTTGAAAATTCACCCCACTTTTTCACAACTTTTCAAAAGAAACCCACCCTTCACTAAGTTTTAATTCCAAAATCCCTCAAAAACTAATTTTCCCTGTCCACACAGGTTGAGGATGGTTTGCAACTTAAGCCCATGAAATAGAAGAAGGTTGAGAAAAGAAGGCGAAATAACCATATAATTAGGAAATGCCATTGTAGCCTCACTGGATTCATGTGGCTTTAGGGTACACCGGGACCTCTCCGACCAGTTTCTTTTCAAAAATCAAAACAAATGTCGTCAAATTCTCAATTGCAAGCCGCGGAGCAGCTCAACCTGTAAAGGTCATATATTTTGCCCTTGAGATCTTCGGTTGTCGGTCTCCTTTGGAGCCACATCAGCGAATCCTCTGAGTCGAGCGTGAATAGCATGTCTTTTCGCTGCCAGTCTAAGAATGTGGACTTAGTAAACTACATGCAAGCTAGCATGTGATACCTCTTAACGTTGAAACCAAAAGAGAAAGAAAAAAAAAGAAAAGTCTCTACAAAGGTGTACTCACTCAAAATTTTGATAGTATTGTGCCACTTGGGAAGGTCGTTTGCGCGTCTAGACTAGACCATGCAGGCTGTTACTGGCATTAATGCTATAGCAGTTGTGAAGCTTCCTAGTATGGAGTTCTACTCCACCGCATGTTTGATTTGGTCAAGGTAAACGGTGTACTATATCCATGCAAAGCCAAATGAATTGAATGATGCTGAATTTTTCTTGGTTTCTTAGCAAAATGAAACCCTAAATTGCTGCTAACTTGTCATGATTTCTTAGCCAAATGCAGTACTCTTCATTCGAAGTAAGAATTCCATACGCGATTTGGACTTTGTAAGGTTAAAATATGGCATGTTTGGGGCATACTTTGCCTTTGTTTTTTCTGATTCTCGTTTTTACTTCATACATTTTGAAGACAGTTTTGTCATGCGAAATCTGATAAATCCTTGTCACTTGTAAACTTCGATATGTTGCACTTCACCTATAGATTGGTCCTACCAAATTGCTTGATCAAACCATCACGGTTAAACATAGTTGTGTATGGCTCCTTCGTTTAGTCAAGTCAATAGCTGTCTAATTAATATTTCACCCACCCGATGTCACTCCCAAAAACCTGGTGGTTGACTTTTCCCATACCATATTTCTACTCAAAATAGTTGTCATTCTAATCATATTCACATGCCAAGTGGCTTTCTTATACTATATGATCTTCCTAGGTTTCTGCATGTTCCTACTATAAATTCATTCAGCTGCCAGCAAAAGCAATGAGTTTCTCAAGTTCTTGAAAGATGACGAACAAACTCCTCTTCTCTCTCTTCCTCTTCCTTCCAATTACTTTGGGATTACTTTCTTCCACAAAAATGGCGACAGCACAAAACAGTACATCCCCAGTGAACGTGGGAGTTGTTCTTGACATGGATACATGGCTTGGGAAGATGGGGTTGAGCTGCATCACCATGGCCCTCTCCGATTTCTATGCCTCCCATATCAACTACAAGACTAGGCTGGTTTTAAACACCAGAGACTCCAAAAGAGATGTTGTTGGTGCAGCTGCAGCTGGTACTCTCTCTCTCTCTCTCTCTCTCTCTCTCTCTCTCTCTCTCCCCCCAAAACATACAGATTCACAATGATCAAATTGAGATTTCTTTTCTTGCTCTAATTTATCACCGCGTTGTGATTAGAACTGCCAAGTTCATGCTTGTATATTAAGAGACAGCTACTCTATGACTTCCAACTGCATTTTCTATCATTAAGATTTAAGGCCATCACCATTTGCATCCACGAAGAAAGTTGACTTGGAATATTTGTTATTAAGTATTCAACTTACGTGCACGTACTCTTAGCTTGATGGTTGTTGAATCTTAGGACTCCCTAGGCCTGCCCTCTAGAAGTGGTACCACCATTGTTTATGGAAGCTAGTGGTCCGGCATGTGACTTACACAAAGTTATATGGCTTGCCACTCCAATTAAGCATTGCCTTCATGATCTGCAGAACAAGAACAAAGAGGGCTTTGCAGTGTTCATTTGATAGCAGAGACCGGTTAAGACAAATTTCACTAGTTAGTACTCCGGAGCCGAATGAAACCAAAGTTTCACGTTCGGTTTTGAATTAGAGACGTTAAAAATACTGAATCGACGTCGACACATGCACATGATAGAGAGTATTTTGTTAATGTTCCACCTTAGTCGTTTTCAGGCTTTTAAAGCTTTGAAAATGATGTAATATTTTAGAAAACTAAAAAAAAACATGTATTGACTAGTTTCAATTATGTTTTTGGATTTAACAAAAGTAAAAAAAAAATCATTAAAGACCACATTTGGGACATACGAAAGCTCCTACATGTTGTTTGAATACCAGTTCTCGCACATCTATAACTCAAGATATAAGTATGATATATTTGCAAGTAGCTAGTGAATAATATTACTAGTGAATAAAATTAAAATTTGGAAACGGTAACCAAACAAGATGTATTAGATACAGAAAATAAAAACATAGAACTTTCTCTCCACTCATTGCAAATGAAAATTGGGATGGCTGATTCGATATGGTAAATTCTGTAAAGATCCAATACGTTTGACTAAGTCAGAAGATATTTGACAGCTGAGACATCAAGTTTCTTTCTTTTTCTCCTTTTATTCTTTTTTTTTCCCCTAATGTGTTAAGTTGTTCAGGTAAAGTCCCTTGGCTTTGAATAAAACCTCGTTGCAACACATGCACCAAGTTGCAGTAAATGGACCAGCATAGACAAATAAGTTCAATTTTATTATTGACAGATATTAGGACTAAGTTAAATGCAATTTTGCGAAGGTGGAGTTTAATTAGTGCATTTACCGCAAGGTATTTGTGTGATGATTAAGGAGGTTAGTTTCCTTACTTGAATTTCTGGGTTCAAACTTTAGAGTCAGTACCTAAGAAGATTTATTTTCTAGAATGCATCTGAGTGGTCAGTAGTGTGACATGTACGCCCTTAAAATCTTTTGGAGAAGTGACTTGTCGAGATTGACGCCAAGGTAGCCCGAGAAAAGCCTTACTATCCAAGCCACAAAAAAAAAAAAAAAATTAGTTTAACTAGTCGACTTTCTAGCGATGAATGACTAGTAAAGAAGTATAAACATTAAACGCTACCAATAACAAGGATGAACCCTGTAGACAATCCAAACAAGGGAGTGCTGTAATTTAGCGCAAGCGATAAATAAAGAAATAAGAGGTAAAAATTGATCGAGAAAACAAACGCACAACATCACGAGATTCACTAATATGGCTACATTTCGGAGCTTTACCAGTTTGTGTTTTGACCGTTCAATAATATTGTAATGTAAAAACCCTATTTCGCACTGCTGTTCATCATAGTTACATAACTCTGCACGGAAAGCACAATATATAGAGAATCCTAGAGCACAAAACTAGATAATAGTAAAATTACACCGCGCATTCCCCAGCCCGCTCATTAACGGCCAAGTGAACAGCCCAAGTTTGGGAGCTAATTTTGTGCAGTACCTTCTGATGAGAATATGGCTTTCGGAAATCTGAGCCATGCGGTGCAGTGTGAGAGCCTTGATTGAGATTATAGAACCCAGTGTTGAAAAAACAGGGAACTACTATGTTAAAGAATGAAAATCAGCGTAGCAAAATTTATCAAAAGATTGAGCACACTGAGGCGTGTGGTGTAACGTCCTTAAGAGTAGCTTCGGCTCTTGGATATAATATATCTCGGTGCTCAAGGTCTCAGACGAATGCCTTCCAGGACTCAATGGACATTTTTTTGCTAACAAGCAATCGAATAGCGAAGGGTACACCGAAAATAGAAGAGAACGAAAATGTACAGAGAGGGACAAAGTTCTGAAGTAACATGTGACGCACCTGGTTAACTAGTTTGTCCATGGATTTCTGAAATTGGCCTTGAAATGGCATGAGCCTAAGCCCAGCTCAGGTGCGAGTAAGAGTCCATCTTTACTAGTTTGTTGCTAAGCCAACATGCCTAGCAAATTATAAACCCATGTGACTTCTCTAATCTCTCTAATGTGGAATTCTGAGTTTTACACAACTTATACAAGTTCAAGCAAGCAAGTTTGATGGTTAATTCAAGGATGAAACATTTGATTTTTGGCTTTGTTCACCAAATACAACACCCACACGCTTTCCAAGACCATATAACGTTCTTATTTCTCTAGCAACGTATGTATTTCATTTTGTTCCGCAGCCACTCCTATAGTTCGCGCCGTTCATAGTTCTTTACCTTCATAAAGTATTTGTTGTTATTAATTAAGGTGCTTGATCTGTTTTTGCTACAACGATTACTCTTTATGTTAGCTTACAGCTTCTTGTTTGGTCTCAAGATCTAAGTGAAACTTCATACTGCAAGATAGTGGAATCATTTTTAAACTACTTTAAAATTTCTGAATTTGAGGATTGATTGACTTGATTATTCTTGCTGAAAATGCAGCTCTAGACCTAATAAAAAATGTTCAAGTGCGAGCTATATTGGGACCATCATCATCGATGCAAGCTGACTTTATGATTGATCTTGGCGACAAAGCCCAAGTGCCAATTATATCATTTTCTGCAACAAGCCCCTTCCTTTCTTGGATTCAGAGTCCATACTTCATTCGTGCTACCCAAAATGATTCATCTCAAGTCAAAGCTATCAGTGCAATTGTTCAAGCTTTTGGATGGAGAGAAGTTGTGCCCATATACGCAGGCAACGAGTTCGGTCAGGGAATTATACCCTTCTTGACCGATGCCTTGACAAATATCGACGTGCGAGTCCCTTACAGAAGTATCATTCCCTCATCGGCGACAGATGACCAAATTCTTGCAGAACTTTACAACTTGATGACAATGCAAACAAGAATTTTCATTGTTCACTTGTGGTCAACTTTAGGCTCTCGACTATTTGCCAAAGCAAAAGAGGTTGGAATGATGGATCAAGGTTATGTTTGGATCATAACTGACAGTCTAACTGACATCTTGAATGAATTAGATCCCTCGGCCATTGATTCCATGCAAGGAGTAATAGGTGTTAAACCTTACATCCCACAGACGAAGCAACGTGCAGATTTTACCATCCGATGGAAAAAGAAGTTTCAACGAGACAACCCCAATGTTCTTAATGCAGAGTTGAATGTTTTTGGACTATGGGCATATGATGCTGCTACTGCATTAGCAATATCAGTTGAGAAAGCTGGGATTTCAGACCTTGGCTTTCAAAATAGTAATGTTTCTAAAAACTCAACTGATCTTGAAACATTTGGAGTCTCCCACAGTGGTCCAGATCTTCTAAACACACTGAATAGTATTACATTCAAAGGCCTTAGTGGAGACTTCCATACTGTTAATGGGCAGCTACAACCCTCGGCTTACCAAATAGTTAACGTTCTTGGTAATGGAGGTAGGGGGATTGGATTTTGGACAGAGGAGCATGGAATCGTTAAAAGATTGAATTTGACAGATACAAGCACGTATTCTACGTCAAAAACCAATCTCAAGTCTATCATATGGCCAGGCGATACAACATCACCGTCGAAGGGTTGGGTGATTCCAACAAATGGGAAGAGATTAAGAATTGGAGTGCCAGTCAAGGATGGCTTCAGTGAATTCGTAATGGTAACTCGGGATCCAAGCATGAGTACGACAAATGTCACAGGGTATTGTATCGATGCCTTTGATGCTGCAATGGAACTATTGCCATATGCCGTTCCTTATGATTACATACCTTTTGACAAGACTGGCGCTACATACAACGACTTGGTGTATCAAGTTTACCTAGGGGTACCTCTCTCTCTCTCTCTCTCTCTGCATCATAACTATCACTACTAGCATATTGACATATCATTCTCGTTCAGGAATACAAGTATATGTTCATTCTACATCAAATGTGAAACCTTTCACGTTTTCATCTCAAGGAAAAATAGCTTTTATCTAACCCTAAGTTAGTGCAAGCATATGTTTTTTTTCTCTTGTTTGGCACTAAATGGCTAGTATTATCATGGCAGAACTTTGACGCTGCCGTTGGAGATATTACTATTAGAGCAAACAGGTCCATCTATGCAGATTTTACTCTGCCATACACCGAGTCTGGTGTATTAATGATTGTACCAGTCAAAGACAACAAGGAGAAGAATGTCTGGGTGTTCTTACGGCCTTTAACTTGGGAACTATGGGTAACAACCTTTTGTTCATTTGTTTTCATTGGTTTCGTGGTCTGGTTTCTCGAGCACCGTATAAATGAAGAGTTCAGGGGACCCCCTTCACATGAAGTTGGCCTGATCTTCTGGTTTTCTTTCTCGACCATGGTGTTTGCACAGAGTAATTTTTCTCTCTCTCAACTCTTGCTTTTTGATAAGGTATCTTACTTTTAGTTCAGAATGTGAAGTGAAGCCATTGAGGACGATAATTTCTAGGTAAACTTTTCTTCTAATGCCTAATGAAAAGAAAGTAAATGGAGTTCTTCACCTATTATATATATCTTCTTTTTGCTTCTTAGTGTGATGAGTTCTTCACCTATTATATACAGACGTGCAGTTATTATTAAGTAGATATTCAGAGTTAACAGCTTTGACGTCAACTACATCATTACATGTCTTTTGATAGATACAGTAGCCCGCATGCTAACGTCGTATGGATAAATTACATTTCTGTTTAACAGAGGAGAAGGTGGTGAGCAACTTGGCTAGGTTTGTGCTGATCATCTGGTTTTTCTTGGTGCTCATATTGACTCAAAGTTATACAGCAAGTCTAGCATCAATGTTGACAGTTCAGAAGCTCCAGCCAGTTATTACAGATGTGAACGAGCTTTTGAAGAATAAAGATAACGTAGGCTATCAGGAAGGTTCTTTTGTTTTAGGAATTCTTAAGCAGCTGAAGTTTGATGAGACCAATCTTAAGGTATTCAACTCTCCAGAAGAACTGGATGAACTTTTCATCAAAGGGAGTAAAAATGGTGGAATTGCGGCTGCTTTTGATGAAATCCCCTACATAAAGGTCTTCCTTGCACGATACTGCTCAAAGTATACGACGGTTGAGCCAACGTATAAGACTGACGGATTTGGCTTCGTACGTAACACCTCCAACCTTTATACTAATTTTCTTTTGCATGGTTGAACTGTTCATGTAATTTCTCTGAATACCATCTAATTTACTTGCAGGTTTTCCCTATTGGTTCCCCACTAGTGACTGATGTTTCAAGAAAAGTGTTGAATGTGACCGAAGGAAAGACAATGACTCAGATTGAAAAAGCGTGGTTCGGGAACCAAAATGTATGTCCCGACCCGAGTACAGCGCTTTCTTCCAACAGTCTTGGCCTTGAGAGCTTTTGGGGACTCTTCCTTAGTGCAGGGTTTGCTGCACTTTCGGCTCTGGTAATATCCGCAGCGACATTCATACGCAAGAATAGGCATGTCTCAAGGAGCATTGATCCTCAAGCTTCAACATGGCACAAAATTGTTGTCTTGGCTAGACACTGGAATAGAAAGGATATGGAATCCCATACTTTTAGAAACCTCCCTGGGCAAGGTGATCGAGATGACGCCGATAACAGAGATAGAGTGGGTGTGATGGAAGCCTCTCCTCGTGGTAACGCCCCAGAAGGTCCATTAGGCCTTCCACACGATGCCCTTCCAATTGCTACACGCCACCAAGATCAAGCTTTTCAAACCAAACAGAAGAGAACATCCATTCCTCCGGAGAGCAAGGACGCCCTTCACGGGACTATCGTGAGCCTGATCTCCCTGGCCAAACAACTCGAGATATAAGTAGAGTGGTCGAGCTTCCAATCCTTCACCACCAAACTTCAGATTCCACGAATCAATGATGCTGAAGTTTTTCTTTCATAAATGAAGAATTTAGCCCTCCCATCGTGCATATTAAGATAATGGTAGCATTTGTATTTACAGTATACTAGCCTAGAATCCTGTGCCAAGTACGGGACTGTTTATTAGCATTAACTTATTTTAGTAGTTTTGAAATGCATAGTAACTCAGAGCAATATGTAGTCAGTTTGTACACTATCAAATTGGGGATGGAAAGTCAACTTGGTTATGGAAGGACAGATGGATTAATGAGCATACTTTGCTGGGAATGTTTAGGCAAAGGGCAATCTATGATTCTGGTCTTCAGGAGAATACAAGAGTGTGTGCCATCATACAAGGAGGAAGATGGAAACAGCTGTTGAACAGGTCATATGAACTACAAGCTATTAACTCTATGCTGATTCAATGTCAACAGCCTAAGCCAGAATCCTCTGATCAATGTAAATGGAACTTAACCAAGCATGGAGCATTTACAATCAAATCAGCTTGGGAGGCAATCAGAAGACATGGGATGTGTGATGTCTTATGGAAATTTATTTGGTTCACAGGGCATATTCCTAGATGTACAGTACTGTTATGGATAATAAGCAAGGGAGGGTTGAGAACTAAAGCTAAACTGAGGTCATGGGGTGTACTACAGGAAGATCAGTGTGTCCTATGTGGTGATAATGTGGAAACAGAAGACCATCTCTTCATTCAATGCCCATTTGCGAATGAAATCTGGAAAAGTGGATTGGGCAGATTGCAGATACAAGTGAGAATGCAATCCTGGAGACAATTCAGTGCCCTCATAGCTCAACATCTTAAAGGGAAAAGCTTTCAAAGCAAACTGGGAAGACTATGGGTGGCTGCCACTGTATATGGCATTTGGCAAGAGAGGAATGCAAGGATTTTTTAAGGCAAACAAGCAAGTGCTGCAGGATGTATGGTTGTAATACAGCAATGGATACAATACAGAATTATTAGTTGGCCAAAAGTACCTGCAACAACAAGGAATAAAGAAATATGCAAAGCATGGGACATAGAAGTAGCTAGTATATTGGAGAGTTAGTTGTATAGATTGGAGAGTTAGTTGTCTTTATGAGGTCCTAATACTCTAGCAAATCAGTTCAGTGTACAGATTGAGAAAACAAAGTTGTAAGTGGTTTTAATGCAATACAAAGGACATTTGACCAAAAAAAAGAAATGCATAGTAAAATATATTGTATAATTTTATTATGGTTATTTCATCAAAGATAGTTACTTTAATTTTTGTCTTGAACTTGCTTGTAATAAAATAAATTAATCCTTATGGTGAATATCATTAAGCAATGTCCTTGTGCATATTCGTTAATTCTGATTTGGTAACTATGTGGATGAACAAAAATTAAAGTTCATTTAGTAAACAAAAAAATAAAAGTAAATTCTCTACTGATAAAAATATGCGGAGAACATATTGAGATCAATTTGCTATTGCTCAAGACATTTTTATTATTTTCTAAGAACTTTTTAAAAAATAATTTGTACCTTGAATGCGTTACCCATAACGTTAATTACATATTAGTTTAATTTTGATAGAGAAAATTTTGGTCCATATATTTATTTATAGCATAGACTAATTAAGTAAGGATGATGTGCCACTTTTAAAAGTAAATGTAATCCACCAACAAAGTATACAGAGAATATAGTAATCACTGCATGAGGTAATTATATAAAGTTTAACTAACATGACTACATAAGATAGCTCAAAACCCTCGTAGTAAGGAAATTGTTGAATAAAATTTAACCAAGATTTCACAAAGTATGCAATAAGCATGCTTACTAAGTAAGATTAATTATCTTTAGAGATAATAAGGTTTTTAATCTAAGTTTTAATTTACATTCGCATCACAACATAACTATAATCTTTTTAGATTTTATATGCAATTTTATTCAAAAGTATAAAAGTTAACATAAAATCATAAATGGTATAATGCTAATATAGAATTTAGAATGCTTGAGAGTTTAATTACTCACAATAAAAGTACCACAGAAAAAAATTGGTTCAAAACTTTTCCAACATAAAATTAGTTGAATTTAAGAAATGCTCACATAATTAATGTTTTAAATTTACACTATTTATCTCATATAGAATCTGCGTATTATGGTAAATATGCATTTAACCATTGCGAGTAAATAGGATAGCGCAAAACCTTAGAGTAAGAAAATTATTGACCAAAAATTGTAACCAACATATTTAGTTATATTCATATTTGAATTTACAGGAAACTTAGTTATTATTTTGAAATAGTACCTATTCTTTCTTATTAAATATTTTAAGTAATTTTTGTTGTACATGTTAATATTTCATGTTAGAGAGCTTTCGATATATAATATTTAAATAAAGTCATAATAGTTTACTATATTGGTTAGAATATTTTGAATGTTTCAAATTATTTTTTCGAATTGCATAAAGCTTATTATTTAAATGTTTACTATATTTGTCGATTTAATTAATTACAAAACTAAAAATCCCGTTCAAAGTAATGTTTGGAGATCTTTAGCAACATTAATATGTTTATTCTTAGTTTTTATAAATCTTATTGTATTAGAAACACAATGTAAAGGCGTGTCATGAGCTATAATTGCATTTTTCGCCTCAGTTATTAGATATTATAATTTGGGATCTTGAATCTAGCTCGAGTAAATTAATAAAATATTTTAAAAAGTTACAAAAAGTGTACCAATGCATACCACATTCAAGAAACAAAAACAGATTATCTTATACTTTTGCTAAAACTATAATTGTTAGTAAGAAACTTTTAATACTTTATTTGTAAAAGTTTCAAGTAAATTGTTAAGACTATATTATTATTAAGCTCTTTTAGTGGTTCAACATGTAACATCTCAAAACCAAGTATGTTAACTTCAAAAGTTAGGTTAAGAGTTCTTAATCTTTGGAATCGTAAATGTCAAAGTCTGTTCTTATCTTTTTCATGAATCATGGCTTCAAGAAATCACCAATTTATTAAGATACAAACATGATATCCAGTAGAATATTTTTTCTTCTCATACACTTCTAAAATTATAGTCTTGATTAATTAAATGGTCATGCAATTGTTGCAGAATATTTGCTAGGTATATATGTTTGCTTTAGCTCCTCTGAACTGTAAGTTTAAAGAATAATGAGTAGATTGTGTTACAGTGTCGTAGCTAGATTTTTGTGTTCTTTAAGCCTTTTTTCTACATCATCAGGCGGTTCTGTAACACAATTTACTCATTTTTCTTTCAACTTACAATTCAAAGGAACCAAAGCAAAAATATATGCTTATACAAATATTACGCAAGAATTGCATAACAATCTAATCAAGGTTTTAATAGTCAAATTCAGAGCCTAATACATAAATATGTATGTAGCATAGAGTTTAAATGTTTTACAATTGATATTTATAAGGTTTACAAATATCGCGCCAATCATATCACGAATTTTTCAACAATAAATCGTAGTAAAGAGTTTGATTTGTTTTCTAAATTCTTATATATGGGATATAACTAGTTTGGTGATCTTGAGGTCTTATTTAAAAATGCTAACTTATAATTCGTTTATTAAATCTATATATCACATTATTAAAGATGACCATGTTACGTGTTTTTGTGTTATATATATATATATATATATATATATATGACTTAATTAGAACGTCATTTTTTTCCCTTCTAGATCTAATATGTTATTTTCATCTTTTTTCGATTTATGAATTTTTATATTCACATTAAAGATTAATTTTAAAAATACAATATTTAAAATTAAGTCATAATAAGTTAGTGTATGGATTAGGTTGAGTTCTAAAATATTTCGTATTAAATTTTAAATTACACAACCCATATTATTCTTGCAAAATTAATCAAATTTAAATTGAAAGGCACCTATCAAAATTACGTTTAGATTATTTTTTTTCCTAAGTCTCGTAAGTTGTTTAATCTTAATTGTAACATTAATTTTTTTTTTCTAAATCAAAAGTATTATTTTCATTATATATATATATATATATATATATATATATATATATATATATGAGTTTTTATATTCATATTAGAGAGTAGTCTTAAAGATGCAATAGTCAATATTAAGTCCTAATAAGTTTATATAATGATAAGGTTAAGTTTTAAAATGATTAGAATGAGGACATAGTTGTTAGAAAGAAGCCTTAATAGATTAGTATATTGATTAGGTAGAATTTTAGAATGATTGATCATGTTTTTTATTCTAAATCTCATAAGTTATTTTTTGGGTCTATGGATTTTAATATTCATATTAGAAAACACTTTTAAGGACATAATTGTCAAAATTAAATCTTAATAGATTAGTATATTGATTAGGTGGAGTTTTAGAATGATTAAAATTAGTTTTTAAATTAATTGTTTTTCTAAATCGGGAGTGTTATTTTCGTTTCTTATATATATGAGTTATTATATTCATATTAGATAGTAGATTTAAAGATATAATAGTCAATATTAACTCCTAATAAGTTAGTATAATGATAAGGTAGAGTTTTAGAATGATTAAAATTATTCTTCGAATTTTAAGGACATAATTATCAAAAAGAAGTCTTAATATATTAGTATGTTAATTATGTTGAGTTTTAGAATGATTAAAATTGTTTTTAAATTAAAAAACTTACTTATGTAGAAGTTAATTAGTCTTAAAATAAGAATATGATGACGTGTCATATAAAGAAGCGATGATGTGTCGCGCAAAGAAGCTATCAATGTCTTTCTTGCTTCGCTTATTATATATTATATATATATATAGATATAGATAACATCAATTTTTTCTCATGTTAACCATTCTAATCCAAATTATTTTACTGATCCAGAACCCTTTTCAAGTTTCAGAAATTAAATAACTCATATTAGTTGTTGATTTGAAGCTCTATAGGAGTTTCTTAGATTATCAGCATAGTTTATTTACAACTTGTTCGTTTATTTTTTCATTAGCACTAGTTAGGCGAGTAACCCGAACCCGAGCCAAGCTCGCATTAGTTTTTAAAATATACTAGCCCAAAATCTCGTGCCAAACACAGGACAGTTTATTAACAAAAATTTATTTTAGTAGTCTTGAAATGCATAATCACTACAAGAAAGCAGACCTTTAGCTACCGATAGAAAACACGATCGCTAAATTAATTATTAGCGACCCCTTTTGCGACCGCCTATCTAAGCAGTCGCTAAATGAAATGTAACATGGCGGGGTCAAACCAAAATGTTTGGCGGGTACCTTTAGCGACTGTCTTTAGCGACCACGTTGTGCGGTCGCTAAATAGATGGTATAAAATTCCTTTTTCGGTCACCCTAATTTCTCTCTATTTTTTCTCCCTACACGACGCCGTCAAGCCACCACGCCCTCTCTCCCAACCACCGTGTAGCTGCCACCGTAGACCCTTCCCCGCCGGCAAGGCCACCTCGCCGCGAACCCGCCGGCAAGCTCACCACGCTAGGAAGCCGCAATTTTAGGTACCTTTCGTCCTTCTTTTACTTTGCAAACCCTAGAATTTTGAGAAATGTCGATGCTCTGCAAACCCTAGAATTGGGTTTATTGCTTGAATTGCTTGTTTAGGCTGATTGCCTCGTGCTCTATGTCGAATTTTTTGTTGTATGATTGCATGCGCGTGTTTTAATTGGTGCTTTCGAGGTATTCGTCTCGAAGGACTCCCTCGGGATCCTTGGCGTTTTAGTTTTGATTCCAAGTCTTTTGTTGGCGTTTGGGTTTGTGATGAAAGTGGGTTAGAGATGAGTATTGCAAGCTTGCAAAGTTACCAAGATTTGAGAACTTATTTTCTGTTGAACTTTGTTGGCGTTTGGGTTTGTGATGAAAGTTGGTTAGAGATGAGTATTGCAAGCTTGCAAAGTTACCAAGATTTGAAACTTATTTTCTGTAGAACTTTGTTGGTGCTAGATTTATGCATTATCAGCCACCGTCATGGGTGCAGAATGGAGTGACCATGATACTGGTTGGTAGAGGTCAAGTTGACTTTCCGTTGTGGTGGTAGTGAATGTGCTTGACATCTTTGATTTTTTTTTCCTTTTTTGGTCAGAGTTTAAATAACCAAAGAGTTTGGGGTAGGTAGAAATGAATTTGCTAAACCCAGTTTGAGTTTTTCTTCCCCTTCTTTTTTTCTCTTCTAAACCATCAGTGAATATGCATAACTCTAATTTCATAGAGTCCTAGATGAGTCTTGAATGCAGTTTTCTGCACATCCCATTTATTTAGCCTGCTATTATGATACTCTGCCCTCAAATCCAAGTTTAGAAAAAGCCATCTTCCCATTAAGTTTAATTAATAGATCTTCTCTAATAGCATTATGGTACTTACTTTTGATAGTTTAGGACTCTGTACTTAACATAAAACCTTCACTTTGAATTCTTCTTCATAACTAGTAGGACAGGGAGGAAACGGGACTGGTGCTTGGTTAGATGCTTTCAACGTCCAACATCTCGTGTACCATTTTCTCTCACTAGCCTCATTATGCAGAAAAGGGTACCAGCAAGGCCTTTGGTTGGGGCAAGTAAAACCCGGTTACAAAAGGATTTTGTTGTCATGTGCTGTGAGGAGGAAGTCCTCTAGATGTCTAAAAAATATCCTCAAATTCAGTCAAAACTTTAGAAAATGCAGATTCTAAACTATCCTTACCTTGTTCCATGGTAGCGTGCATAAGGTGGTTACTAAACGACTGCCCTTCCTCAGTAGTTTCTGCATCTTAGCTCCCGAGATTGGTTTTCATTCGAGTTCACTAGTCACTCCTCTGACATGAACCTTCTTGCCATCCTTGGTAAAATTAATAGTAGGTTTCTTGAAGTTGAAAACCACAGTTCAAACTGTCCTAGCAACTGACAACATAAGACACACTCTTCCAAGGTTAGAATCCTCGTGTTAGTGTTAAAATGATTGGCCTTGCATTAACCCATTGAAAGTCATTACATTTCCCTTTACTCTCCACTTTAATACCATCAGCCACAACAACTTTCAGAACATTTACTGGTTCAATCTTGTACCCCAAGGCTTTACCACATCAGGATGTAAGAAGTTACTCGTAGATCCAATGTCGATTACCACAGTCATAGGCTTCTTTCTAACAAAGATTTTAAACTTGTATATTTGACAAATTCAAGTACTTTTGATTAGGCCAGATTTGAGAATACTCTTGTTTTTGCAAAGTAATAATGCATGCATAAACAAAAATGTCTCTTTAGTGGCTTGTGTTGAAGGAATTGATAATCGCATTCATTTTAAGTGAACATCGTAAGCAATTTCATATTCGTTATTAGAATCTGAAAACCCGACTATTCGATTGCTAAGTGAATTGCATATGGATAAAGACTAATTTCATTCGCTTATGAAACGATACATTAATGTGATTAAACATTTAATGTACAATGATACATGTATATGCATGTTTTGTTTAATTCCTATCAACGTCATTTGCATCATAAATCTGGGAATTTACAAAGAAACTCAAACTTCAGATTTCCAGCCATGGAAATGTTGGCACATTCACAACCCCCATGTGATCGATGAACGCCAGTTATGTTGTCTTTGAACAGCCAAAAACACTGCCTTGGCTATGTTCTTCATATAATCCTTAAAGACCCCTCTTTTGTTGAGTAGGTTCTCTGATATCACTGGTGTCATCTACATGATCTTCATCATCATACTGAGCACCTTCTAAATTGAGGAGCAGTTTGGATAGTTGTCCTAGATCCCCTAGGATTAAAGAGGCAGGGCAACATGCAATCGACCACTCACAAGGTATTTATAGAGGGCAAGTCTGCATCTACAGAAAATTGGATATTTTGTAGCTTATAACATCATCAACACAATCGTTCAATTGTTTTTAGTTATTTTGTTCCCCCTTTTTCTTTTTACTGAAATTCTGTTGATATTCAGTATCTTTCCCAAAATAATGAGCCTTGTTGACTGAAATTCTGTGCATTTGAGAATTGTGACTATTAATTGACGATTTTAGGTTGTTAATTGATGATTTAAGATTTTTTAATTGTACATTGAGCATTTGAGAATTGAGATTGTTGATGGAGGATGGGACCCAATTGGATTGAGATATCGGATACGTGCATTTTGAAGAATTTTTATCCCATTTGAGCATTGATTATTTGATTGTTAATTTTAGGTTGTTAATTATGCATTGAGCATTTGAGAATTGAGATTGTTGACGGAGGATGGGACCCAATTGGATTGAGATATCGGATATGTGATTTAGTTGAATGGTGGGTTGAAATTAGGTTAACGCAATAATGAAACATGACATGGTGGGTTGAAATTAGGTTAATTAGGTTCATCTTCCGTGGGGTGAAATTCTGGTTCCGCCACTCATTGATCCTGATTAGGGCTAATCTACACTGATTAGCACTGATCAACACTGATTTGGCTAATCAACCCTAATTATCCCTAATTAACCCTGATTAACACTGAGTAGCCCTAACTAGCACCTAGGAAGCACCGACACTTCATATGAGTGGAGGTATGGTGTCCGACACCTATCGACACCCCGACACCTCACCGACACCTCTGGACACGTGTCCGACACCACTCTGCGATGTCAATGTCGGTGTCGGACGCAGTGTCTGTATTACCTAGATTAGCACTAACCAACAGTGATTAGGCTAATCAGCCCTAATTAACACTGATTAGCCTTAATTATCCCTAATTAGCACTAATCAACATTGATTAGGCTAATCAGCCCTAATTAAACCCTAATTAACATTGATTAACACTAATTAGCCCTAATTACGCCCAACTAGTAGTAATCAGTGTTGATTAGTGCTAACTACATTAATTAGCACTTATCAACACTGAATAGGCTAATCATCCCTAATCAACCCTGATTAGCCCAAATTAATTAACACCGATGGACATTAAATAGCCCTAGTTAGCATTAATTAGCCATGATTAGCCCTAATTAGCCTTAATTAACAATGATGGACACTAAATAGCCCTAATTAGCTGTAATCAACACTAATTAGGCTAATCAGCCCTAATTATCTCTAATTGACCCGAATTAAAAATGATTAGCAATTATTAGCAATACTCAGCCCTAACTAACACTAACGGACACTAAATAGCCCTAATTAGCAGTAATCATCTCTAATTAATACTAATAGCCCTAATTAGGACTAATTTGCACTGATTAGCCCTAAATAACACTAATGGACACTAAATAACCCTAATTAGCACTAATCAGCTCTACTTAACACTAATCAGGAGTGTCCGTGCTACCTAGATTAGCACTAATCAACACTACTTAGCTCTAATATGCCCTAATTAGCCCTAATTACCACTAATTAGCCCTAATTAACACTAAATAGCCCTAATAGCACTAATTAGCCGTAAGTATCCCTAATTAATCCTGATTACCCCTGATTAGGGCTAATTAACACTGATTAGCACCGACAGTATATGTGAGTCGAGGTATGGTGTCCGACACCCTAACACCTCATAGGCACCTCCGAACACGTGTCTGACACGGAGCTTTGTTAGCCCTAATTAGCACTAATCATCCCTACTTAACCCTGACTAACACTCACTTGTAAGTGACTACTCAATATATTTTTTTCATCCATTTCGAAGGTTAATTTTGAACTCGACTTGCATAGGTTTAACAGGCAGTGAGAGATATATATCATGTCAGTAGATAGAAGTTGGATGCGAAGGAGGATTGTTCCAAGTGGGATTGGGGTATCGGAAGAGTTTAGACAGGGAGTGAACAGGTTTATTCTATTTGCTTTGAATCAACAGGAGTTTGTGGATGACGGCACGATTAAATGTCCGTACAATGATTGTCAGCTATTAAATTGGAAAACCCCCGACGATGTAAGTTTTGATATGTTCCGTAGAGGTTTTATGAGTAACTATACGAATTGGACTCAGAACGAGGAATCAATTCTGAGGGTGCCCACTGAGGTCACCACTGAGTTCAGACAGTACAGTCCTAGAGATCCGGGATTTTTCCAGTATCAACATATGGTAATAGAAGTTGGGCCTAGTGGGATTAATTGCGATAACTATTTTAACGATGGTAATCCTAATGTGGAAGAAGAGCCAAACTCGAGCGCACAAATTTTTTATAAGTTGTTACAAGACTCTGAGGAGCCAATATGGAATGGAAGTACAAAGCACACCAAGTTATTTGCTGTGACAAGGATGCTACACTTAAAGTCTGAGCATGGTCTAAGTGATAGGGGTTTTGATGCTTTTTTAAAGCTTAATAAAGAAATGTTACCAGAGGATGACACGTACTATAGTGCTAAGAAAATGATGATGAAACTTGGTTTGGGGTACCAGAAGATAGATGCTTGCAATAATGATTGTCTTATTTTGGAAGGAGAACAATGACTAGAGCGAGTGTCCGGTTTGTGGCCACGCAAGATATAAACCGACCAATGGGAATAAAAGAAAGATAGCATGGAAGATATTGCGATACTTCCCGTTGACACCAAGGCTTCAAAGGTTGTACTACTCTTCTAAAACGGCAGAGCACATGAGATGGCATAGCCACGTCCGCAGCAAAGTTCCTGATTTATTAAGACACCCTGCTGATGGAGAGGCATGGAAGGAACACCCATCTTTTGCTGCAGAAGTTCGAAATGTGCGACTTGGGCTCGCTACCGATGGGTTTAATCCTTTTGGGCACTCTAGCACACCCTACTCTACGTGGCCTGTGATCATTGTCCCGTATAACCTTCTTCCGGACATGTGTATGAAGAAACAATTCATGTTTTTATCATTACTCATTCCTTGACCTACGAGCCCAGGTAGAAATATAGACATGTACTTGCGGCCGTTGATCGATGACTTAAAAATTCTGTGGGAAGTTGGAGCCCCAGCATTTGATGCATCTCTTAAACAGAACTTCAACTTGAGGGCAGCAGTCATGTGGACTATCAATGACTTCCCTGCATACAGTATGTTGTGTGGGTGGAGTACACACGGTAGGTTGGCATGTCCTTATTGTATGGAAGTGAGTAAGGCTTTCACCTTAAAGCACGGGGGGAAGGCTTCCTTTTGGGGGTGTCACAGACAATTCTTACCGCCTAATCATCCATTTCGAAGGCAAAAAGATAAGTTTGATAAAACTGTGGAGCGTCGCCTTGAAACACGTGACAGATTGTCTGGCAAGGAAGTGTATATGTGCGTAAAGGACCTTGACATGGATGCGGTACCATTTGGAAAGTGTGGTGCTAGTCTAAAACTTCCTGGCTTTGGAAAAAAACACAACTGGAAGAAAATGTGCATCTTTTGGGAGCTGCCTTATTGGCCGACCCTCCTTCTGCGCAACAATCTCGATGTTATGCACATTGAGAAAAATGTTTTTGAAAATGTGTTTAATACAGTCATGAATGTCAAGGGCAAATCAAAGGATCACTTAAAAGCACGCAGAGATATGCAGGTGATGGGTATACGGCGTGAATTGCATCCACGAATGGTTAATGGTAAGCTGGTTTTGCCCAAAGCAGTATATACATTGGATAAAAAGCAGATACAACATGTGTGCGAGTGGGTTAAACTGTTGAAGCTGCCAGATGGCTATGCATCTAATATATCACGCTGTTGCAACCTTGCAGATTGTAGGTTTTATGGTCTAAAGAGTCACGATTGTCATGTATTCATGGAAAGATTTATACCAATTGTCTTTCGTGACCTCTTGTCGAAACCAGTAAATGAAGCATTGACTGAACTTAGTCATTTCTTCAGGGATTTGTGCTCAAAGGTGCTCCGAGAGAGTGATGTTAAGATTCTTGAGAAAAATATTGTTGAGACAGTGTGCAAGTTAGAGAAAATCTTTTCCCCATCCTTCTTTGACTCGATGGAGCATTTGACCATTCACTTAGCATATGAGGCTAGAGTGGGCGGACATGTGCAGTATCGATGGATGTATCCATTTGAGAGGTGATGTCGCCCATCCATCTTTAACTCGATGGAGCATTTGACCATTCACTTAGCATATGAGGCTAGAGTGGGCGGACATGTGCAGTATCGATGGATGTATCCATTTGAGAGGTGATGTCGCCCATCCATCTTTAAATTGTATTTCATACTTGCACACATGCGTTGATTACTGAAATCAATCCTTATTTCTTACATAGGTATATGTTTGACCTTAAGAAGAAGGTGCGAAACAAAGACTGGGTTGAAGGTTCAATTGCAGAGGCTTACATCCTTGAGGAGCTTACCAACTTCTGTTCCCTTTACTTTGAGACTGATGTTAATACAAAGATGAATCGACTTGGTCGCAATGACAATAGTGTCGACACAGAATTCGATGAGCGTCTTTCCATATTCAAGTATCTTGGTCGTGCACTTGGAGCAAGTTGCAGTCGATATCTATCCGAGGAGGAGTATATTGTCGCAACATTGTACGCTCTCATGAATTGCACTGAAGTTGCACCATTCATAGTGTAAGTAGTTGCGTACATACCTTCATTCTCATAGTATTTACTAACATAATATAACGACGATGCCATATAACATACAGTGAATACGATGAGGAAGTGTTATTAGCAAACCTTGGGATATCATATGGACAACTTGAAAAAATGCGAAACAACGCGTTCCCTGAGTGGTTCCGACAGCGTGTAAGTTCTAAAACCTATATTTCATTTCTAATATAGACCGCATGTAACAAGCTTATACTCTGTGCAAATTGTTTGTTGTTGTAGACCGTCCAAGATGGAGTTGATGTTCGTCTCAAGTTGCTTGCTGCTGACCCAAGTAGACTAGTATCATGTCATAAAGGGTACATTGTCAACGGGTTTAGATTTAACACAATGGAAGTTGACCTTACTAAAAAAACCCAAAACAGTGGAGTTTTAATCAAAGGTGACTGTTATAATGATAGCGAACGTGATTTTATGGGCAGTTGGAGGAGGTTGTTGAACTAGACTATTATGACAGCGGTAATCGACTGGTAATGTTCAGGTGAAAATGGTTTGACATTACAGCTGGTATTCGAGTTAGTCGACATGGGATTGTAGACGTTAATATGAGGTCAAGGCTCAGATCCTACGACCATTTGTATTTGCAGCTCAGGCAACGCAGGTCTTCTATGCAAAGGGTGTGACAAGGAAGGATCCAAATTGGCATACTGTTATCAAGACCAAAAGAAGCTTTGTTGACGATGATGTGTTCGTTGAGATGTACCAAGAGGATGATGCTCCCGCAGTGATCCCGCTTCAGGAGAATAACGATGTTGTTGATGAGCCTCTTTACGATTTAGGCCATGCTGGAGAAGAGGTCGATGCCGAAGCCCTCTGTGATGATGATGATGATGACGATGATGACGATACTGAGGAAGACGTTGATGACGAAGAAGAAGACGATGAAGATGAAGTGGACGAAGATGACGACGAGGAGGAAGACGTTCCGTTGTCTATTAGTGATAGTGATTGACTGTGTAGAGTAAAAAAAAATGAGGTCAATGTACTTTTAGACATGCATGTTTATTATTTAAATTGAATTAGTTATTAATTGATGGTGGTTGACTATTAATTTGGGTTGTCTTTTATAGTCGGCAGTGCCACATTGTTAGCATACTAAATTTTGCACTTAAGTTGTTTATTATTCGGGCGAACTACATTGTAGATATGCCGAGATCCAGTGCACCCCGAGGTCGTGGAGGTGGTCGTCGCGGAGCTGCTTCGGCACAGTCAGCCCCCCTCCCTAGGATTGGTGATGCGACTACTACTGAACAGTCGTCATCGTCATCAGTTGCTTCAGACCATGGTGAGACGATATTAGTTTTGTGTCGGATTGAAAGCAATTACTTGCAATATATATAAATATAAATATAATGATTTCTTTTTTCATCATCTGCAGTGTCTAGTTCATCTGTACAGCGAGGTATCACCCACGAAATACCTCTTCCAGCCACCCCGGAGCAGAGAACTATTTCTCATGTCCGAAATAATTAGTATGTTTTTAATTTTCAAAGCTCAATTCTATTGTAATATGCACTTATATTGGGATTGATGTATCTCTCTGTGATTTCTTGTAATTAGTTTTGTTGAGGATTGTGTTAGGACCAAGATCGGTCCTATTATCAAGGCTCACCTCCCACAGCCTTATGCGACGTGGGGGTCGTGGACGGAATCAGACAAAGAGCTTGTTTGGGGGAAGTTCTTGGTAAGGAGCGCAGTATTTTTATGTGCTTTACTTTTACGGTTTTAGAAGTACATTATCGCTAAATTTTTATTTCTAACTGTGTTTTTTTTCAATTGTGTTGAATTATATTCAGGACTATTTCAAATTTGAGTCGGACGGAAAGCGAGAACTCGGGAGGCAGGCGTGGGAGTGGCATTGTGCCGAGAACTACAAGAAATGGATGCTGAATGCGAGGAGGTGGGCGCTAGCTCGGGTGGGTACGACAGAAATATCTATGACCAGGGACCATAATCCCGAGTACTTCTCCAGAACCATATGGGGGCAGCTGGTGTCGCATTGGAGTACTCCAGACTGGGCGAGCGAAGCTGAGTGAGCGAGGCACGGAGATGACTCACAGTGGGAAGAAGATGAAGCACAGTGCTGGTTCCCGTCCATTTACCGTGCACGAGCTGAGGTTGATAGATGATGACCCTGACATGAGGCCCCCTACGAGGCTCCGCCATTTTGAGCGCACCCACCAGAATAGTGATGGGAAGTGGGTGTCTGAGAGCTCCGAGCAGTTTGCGGTGAGCACGTAACTTATGTATTACTTTTGTATTCCTATTGCATTTTTTGCGATTGTGGCCAATAGAATTTCTCTAACATTTTTGTTGTTTTCTTATACAGAGTTTATTTAAAGAGATAGTTCAGGCCAGCTCCTAGCCAGACGGTAGCTAGACAGTGGACGAGTTCTCATTGTGGTCAGACGTTACTGGGGGTCATAGGAAGGACCGTATACTCGGCCAACCTCGTCAGTCCGCACGAGCATTGCTAGCCGACAGACCTCAATCGTCAGGCGAGACCAATTGTACCGGTCCTCGGGCAGACGCGACGGCTGCGACGTTGGAAGAGCGCTTCAACATAATGTTTGATGCGCGCATGCGGATGATGCTCGGTGACGGTTATGTAATTATAAAGGACCCCAAACTACATGTAATACAAATTTTCTCAATTACTTATGTATTTTGTGCTTTATATGTGATCTTGATTTGATATATGATGTTGAATCATTTGTATGGCTTCGTGCAGGGCGATACCGATGATCCTAGTGCCGGTAACCCCCGGGGCGATGAAGATGTTGTTGGATCGAACGTGCCTTCTTCATCGAGGAATGAAGAAGATGATGACGGGGCTGGTTGTTCTGCCACGAGTGATTTAGATAGGGGTTTGGTTTGATTTATGCAATGAATGTTATTTTCTTGTTTTGAATTGATCATCGGTACTTAACTGTATGAATTCTATTATTTTAATGCATATGTTAACGTATATCTATACTTTGATGAATGCGAGCAACTGTTTGAATGAATGCGGGACAGGAGGTTAAAACGGTTTTGAATGAATGCGTTGAAAGCTTTCAACGCATTCAGCTTTCAACGTATTCATTCAAAATCGTTTCAACCGAGGTTAAATCGGTTTTTGGATCGATTGGATTGGATGTGAATTGCTTATGAATTGATATTATTTCTGCGACAGGTTTGGACAGGTTCTGTGACCTACAATTTTTAATATTTAAACAAATTTTAATATTTAAAAATATTTAGCGACCCCTATGTGCGGTCGCTAAATTAAATAAGTGCAGTCGCTAAATATTTTTTATATATTTCTGAAAAAAATAAAAAAAAATATTTTAAATATTTAGCGACCGCAACTGTTGGTCGCTAATTCGGTCGCTAAAGATATAATACAATTTAATAAAAAATATTAAAAAAAGAAAATTAAAAAATATTTAGCGACCGCATAAGGCGGTCGCTAAAGTTAGTCAACGTGGTCGCTAAATTTAGCGACCAAATTTTAAACGCGATCGCTAAAATTTAGCGACCTGGCCTATAGCGACCGTTTTAGCGACCGCTCTAACGCGGTCGCTAAAATCCTTTAGCGACCGCGTTGACACCTTTAGCGCCCGCCAGACGCGGTCGCTAAAGGCACTGTTTCTTGTAGTGAATAAAATATCTTACACAATTTTATAATTTTATGGTTATTTTATCAAAGATAGTTACTTTAATTTTGGCTTGAAATTTCTTGTAATAAAATAAATTAACCTTTCTGGTCAAATATCAATAAGCAATGTCTTTGTGCATATCTGCTAATTCTAATTAGGTAACTATATAGATTTACAAAAATTAAAAGCTTATTTAATACACAAAAAAGAAAAAGTAAATTCTACTGATAAAAATATGCGGAGAACATATTGAGATCAAATTGTTATTGCATAAGACATTTTTATTATTTTCTACGTATCTTTAAAAAAAAAAAAATTGTACCTTTGAATGGGTTGTCAATAACATTAGTTATATATTAGTTTAATTTTGATAGAGAAAATTTTGGTCCATATATTTGTTTATAACATGTTATAAAAGTTAATCAACACAACTAATGAAGTAAAAATGGTGTGACATTTTTAGAAGCAGAGAAAATAGTAATCAGTGTATGAAGTAATTATATAAAGTTTAAAAAGTTTAACCAACATGACTATATACGATAGCTCGAAACCTTGTAGTAAAAAAATTGTTGAACAAAATTTAACCAACATTTCACAAAGTATACAATAAGCATGATTACTAAGTAAGATTTATCTTTAGATATAATAAGGATTTCAATCCAAGTTTTAATCTACATTCATCACACAATAACTAATATCTTTTTAGATTTTATATGCAATTCTATTCAAAATCATAAAAGTTAACATAATTAAAATCATAAATGGTATATTGCTATTACCGAATTTAGAATGCTTAATAGTTAATTACTCACAATAAAAATACCATAGAAAAAAATTAGTTCAAAACTTTTTCAACATAAAATTAGTTGAATTTAAGAAAAGCTTACATAATTAAGGTTTTAAATTTACACTATTTTTTTAATGTATCTCATATAGAATCTGCATATTATGGTGTTTTTACATTTAACAAATGCGACTAAATAGGATACCGCAAAACTTTAGAGTAAGGAAATTATTGACCAAAAATTTTAATCAATATAGTTATCAATTTAGATTCATATTTTAATTTAGAGAAAACTTAAGTATGAATTTGAAATAGAACCTAATTTTTCTTATTAAATCTCTTAAGTAATTTTCTTTACAAGTTAATATTTCATGTTAGAGAGCTTTTTCGATATATAATATTCTAATAAAGTCATAATATATTACTATATTAGTAAGAAAATTTTAAATATTTTGAATTGATTTTTGAATTGCATAAGGCTAATTATTTAAATGTCTACTATATTTGTTGATTTAATTAATTGCAAAATTAAGGGCCTCGTTTAAAATAATGTTTGGAGATTTTTAGTAATATTAATGTATTTGACATTAGTTTTTATAACTCTTATTATGTTAAAAACACAATGCAATAAGGTGTCATGATTGCATTTCTCGCCTCAGTTATTAATTATTATAACTCGGGATCCCGAGTCAAGCTCGAGTAAGTTAATAAAATATTTTAAAAAGTTACAAAAAGTGTATCAATGAATACCACATTTTAAGAAACAAAAAGAGATTTATATCTTATAGGAAAAAAATCTACTTCTGCTAAAACTATAATTGCAGTTAGTAAGAAATTTTTAATACTTTATTTGTAACAGTTTCAAGTAACTTGTCAAGACTATATTATTATTAAGTTCTTTTAGTGGCCCAATTTGATTCATTTAAAAACCAAGTCTATTAGCTTGAAAAGTTAGGTTAAGAGTACTCTGCAAAATTATTTAGACATAAAAATTAGGATTCTATCAAAATTTCAATTAATTATTAGATCACGTTTTTATTTTATATCTCATAAGTTATTTTTTGGGTCTATGGATTTTAATTTTCATATTAGAAAATACTTTCAAGAACATAATTGTCAAAACAAAGTCTTAATAGATTAGTATATTGATTAGATAGAGTTTTAGAAGGATTAGAATTAGTTTTTAAATTAATTTTTTTCTTCTAAATCGAAATTATTATATTCGTTTTTATATATATATATATATTCGTTTTTATATTCATATTAAAGAGTAGTTTTGAAGATACAATAGTGAATATTAAGTCCTAATAAGTTAGTATAATGATAAGGTTGAGTTTGAGAATGATTAGAATTAGTTTTTGAATTTTAAGAACATAATTGTAAAAAATAAGTCTTAATAGATTAGTATATTAATTAGGCAGAATTTTAGAATGATTAGAGTTAGTTTTTAAATTAAATAAGACTTACTAATATAAAAGATAATTAATCTGGTGACGTGTCATATAAAAAAACGATGATGTGTCGCGCAAAAAAGTTATCAATGTCTTTCTCGCTTCGCTTATTATATATTATGTAAATTATAAAAGTCCAAAAAATATAGTAATGCTTGCCACATACCATGAGACTAAAAAGATACTAACATCTTGTAGAAGAATATATATGTTTTTACTTAAACTACAATTGTTGGTAAGAGAGATTTTTTTTTCGTAAAAGCAATGTTTGTAACTGCAAAGAGTAACATTAGTATGTTATTTAATAATGACTAACTTAAGTAAAATATCAAAACAAAATGAATTTACTTCCACTACTCCTAGTTCAAGCAAATTTGTGCAGAATTGAAGCATGGGTTGGAGTCATTGATTAGGATAGCTCCTTTGAAACAGTTTCAAATAACCCATCAATACTCTACTATTTGGATCTTTGGTAATCCAAATTGTAGCATTTTAAAACCTAGTATCTTAGCTCTCGCACATTAGTAATTATGATTTTCTTCTTATCATCTAAATTTTCTGATTTTCCTTTTGAATTTCATAATGTAGAGTTAGGTTAAGAGTTCTGTGTCTGGAATGACAATATATCATAGTCCAATTCTATCCTAAAGACGAATCACCATTTCATTACTAACTTATCAAGATACAAACATGATACACAGCAGGCCATGCATCATATTATCTCATACCTTATAAAGATTGAAGGCTTGATTAGACTGTCATGAAATTGTCATGAGGTATTTGCATACACACGTATGTTTGTCTTTGATTTCTTTATATTGGCTCTAGAAGGGAGTCATCTCATCCTGCATGTCGACTATAGAAAAGAGTCGATGACCTTTTTTACTCTAGAATTAGGGGAATCAATCATCCTGTTTGTTGACTCTAGAAGAGAGTTGATGACCTTCTTGACTTTAGAATGGAGTCTACCTATCCAGCTGTCAAATCTAGAAGAGAGTCGATGACCTTCTTGACTCTAGAATGGAGTCGACCCATCCTATCTGATGACTCTAGAAGAGAGCTAATGACTTCTCAGACTATAGAAGGGAGTCACCCTATCCGGTCTCTCGACTCTAGAAGAGATTCAACCTATCTTGCTCTGTCACTAAAGGACCAGCTATCCTCCTAATTCCTGTGCGAACAGCCGCCTTCACGCATTGTTGTCTCCGGCTATTAGGTGCACCATTTTCAGTATATAGAGATGACCATGTAAATCGATTTGTTCACTACGATATCTAGATAAGCGTCCCTCGTCTTGACAACCAACCACTTTCACGCGTTGTTGGCTCCGGCTTCAAGTAATATCTCATTTTCGAACTACATTGGTTTGATTCATTTTCAAAGGATACATAGAAAACCCTGCAAAAGTCCGACCTCATATCTATGTGAAGTTTAGAGCATGTCTTATGGTCATTTTTGGGTTTTTGCTACAACAATGTGTTGTTTTCTGTGATGTTCGCCTACGCTCAAATTTGCAATAGGCAAAAAAAAAAGTTGAACTCCAAGCATCCAATTGTACGAAAATACCCATAAGCTCTACATGTCGAGCAAGTCAGCCGGCTTAATCCCCTTGGTTAGTGGAAATTTTTTATTTTATTTTTTTGGTACGGAAGCATAAATTCAAAGATTACAAAATCGATCCATGAAGGCCTAATGCATCCAATTATATGACTTATAGAAATCTTCATTGGAAGGGAGGGAGTCTACGACTTGCGGGCCCATATCCTAATCACGATTGCTCTTTGCCAGTTTGTCAGCGTATCTATTCACTTCACGACAGATGAAATCAAGTTGGCAATCCCATTGACGATGCAGAAACACGTGGATCTTAATGAAGATACTGCCCTCTGAATCAAATTCGATTCTTTTGGTAAAGCTACGATAGCTTCAAGCACATTTATCTCAATGATAGTTTTTTTCTAAATTCATGGCTCCAAACAAGTGAACGCAGCTCTATTGACATTTACTTTTATACAGCCCAAATTAGGTAGTGAGCAAGTATTAAGGTTACTGTCCCTTGAGGAAGATATGTGGGTTTCCATAAAAGAACAAGTTTCACACACGACTTGATAATTATCTATATTTTGTTGGCCATAAAGAGTTCCGGACCATCAGCACATTCGTTCCTTTAAAATCATATTGTGTGTATCAGAGAGGAAATGAACAACCGCATTCCTCCAAAACCATACTTTGTGTATTACATCCAAAAAAAAAAGGAATAACCATCTTGGAACTTACGTATTCTTTACATCGTGATATCTCCATTTTGTTCCATCCCCTGCGAAATATGATGTAATACCCTGAAGCCTGATATTGCCTAGCCGATTAATTTATTTTTAGCGACAATTTGCGTACGCAACATTGGTGTCGATTTGCATGAGCGAAAATTTATCCGCAATCTTTAGCAATACAATTTTAGAAACCATAAGTTATAATATATCCACAGCAATTATAAGTAATATTCATTGAGGTCTTTAGCAACGATTAGCATTAATGATATTTTTGAAAACCTTTAGAGGCAATTAAAGAAGCTAGGTTACTAGAAAATTAAAATTTGGGGTTACTGAATAATTAAAATGGACAAAAAATTGATTGATTTTTATGGTCAACTTTTTAATTATGGTAAGACTAAGTTAATAAGGGAGCAAGGGAGAGGAATCAGAACTTAGGAAAATGCGGTTGGGATATTAATCCCATTTCGGTTACAGCCAGAGGAAGAGAGAAAGATAAATTTTGGTTACTGCTAAACAAATAGAAGATTTTTAAGAGAAGATCTGTCTGGGGGTGTGTGTGAGTATGCTCGTGAAAAAGAAAGAGAGTGATACAGAAAAGCGAAGGAAATCTCGACAGGAAGAAAAGAGAAAAGGGGAAAGAGAAAGGGAGGAAGAAAAGGCTGACCAGGACACCTGCGATTGGAATTTGGTGCCAAAAATACGACGATTTTGAGTTTTGATTTCGGTAAGTCGATTCCTTTTTCTCTTAGTTTACAGTATTTTAATTTGTATATAGAGAGCTGCAATGTAAGGTGATGCAACTGTGTGTGTATTGTGGAGAGAGAGAGGGAGACCGTGAGGTGCTGCAGTTGGCGTGTTCGTGTTGTGCGGGCAGCCATGGTGGCTGCCGTATTGTGCATTTGTGTGTGGGTTTGAGGGAAAAAAAAGGGTGCTACGGTTGCAAAGACAGCCATAACTGCGGTAATGTGGGTTTGTGTGTGCATGTGTGACTGGGCGTGAAGAAGGGAATAAGAAGCAAACCCACTGCCTTTAGGCGGTGGGTGTAGTATATAGGAGTGTGTGTTTGTGGGTGTATTGTATGGGTGTGTATGTGGGAAATGGAAAGAGGGGAAATGCTGCTCAACAAATGTGAGGTGAGTGCAGTGTGTGAGAGTGATGGACAGAAAGCAGGAAGAACACCACTGCCATGAGGCAGTAGGTGTGTAATTGTGTGAAGTGAGTGCTTATGTGTGTGTTTATTGATGTTAAGGCATGTGGTAACCTGTATGTTGCAGAGAAGGGAAGGAGATGAAAGAACCTGCATAGTAGCCTGTATCTGTGTGTAATGGGTTTGATGTGTAGTTACACGAGTCACAAAATTATGAGTGTGGGTTGTGTGTCTATGTGTGAGAGTGTGAGAGAAATGAAAAGGAAGAAGACTACGGGAACTGTGTAGTGAGGCAGTGGTGTTAAAATATATATATGAATGTGTGTTATAATGTGTGAAACGAGAAGTGTGGGTGTCTGAGAGAAAACAGCCAAGGTTGCCTTGGAGCAGGTGTAGTGTTCTGTGTGATGTGTGTGTACACATGTGTGTAAAATGTGAGTGTATTGTGTGTAATGTAAAATAATGAGTGTGTGTGTATAGTGTGTGCAGGGAGTGCGTGTATGGATGTGTGTGTGAGTGTAGTTTATAAGGAGAAGCGGGTATTTCGGGTGCATAGAACAGAGAAAGAAGATGCGGGAAATGGGTTTATGCAGTAAGTGATACGTTGTGCTTGCACAGTTGTACCACGTAGCTGTTGAGTATCTTACAATAGTCAAAAAGAAAAAATTAAAACTTTACAGAAAGGTTTTTAGAGCAATGTTAGAATTACATTTAAAATTTCATATTTTTTTGATACTGTTTGGTATTTTTAATAATTTCCGCAATTCAGTTTCCTAAAATCCATTTGGAGTCTTTAAAATTCCTAATAAATTCTGAGAAAATTTTCATAATGTTTTTATGATATAAATAAGCTTCAGTTTCAGTTTTGTAATTTTTAGAGTTGGATTATTACTAAATCCGTATCACATTTTAATTAGCTAAACAAATTATTTTAAAATGGTTTTGATGCTTTTTAATTTATGTATTATCCTTATATATTGTAAAGCTATCTAAAGTTTATGGGACTTTAGTTTATGCTAGAAGTATTAAGTTTCATTTTTGGGCTTTTTCTGGTATTTAAGAAATCATTTTAAATAAAAAAAATTAAAAAATTCATATTGTAACTTTTTATGCTATTTTAAGCTATAAAAGTATTTATGAGAAAATTTTATGAATTTTGGAGTGTCTTAATGCTTTACAAGGCATGCAGAGTTTTCGGTTAAGTGGACCGCAAGTGGGATGCGTTTGATCTAAGCTGTGTGAGATTGTCGGAATGAGTAATTAGCAAAGGATTTGTAGTGTTATGAGGCTAGAGTTTGTTCTAATAAGTAAATTGTCAATTTAGATTAAATCGAGGAATTTGAACAAGTTGAATAGCAGTGCATAACTTGGACTGAAGTAAGGAATTTCTATCCGAAACTCATTTTCATCTATTTATCATCGTAAATATTTTTTGAATTGTTATCGAATTTTTTTTTGAACTCTGTTATAATTGTTATATGCATAGTTTGCCTTTAATACCCTATTTTGAGCCTTACACATTTATTGGAAATTATTATCGATGCTCAGTATTATTACTCGTTGAGAATCGATTTATTCATTGTATTATCGATTATTGCATTCTGCATATTGACATGAATTAGTGTATTGAGGAGTTATAAGGATGGTCTGTATCGGAGATATAAGGATGGTATGTTATTGCAGGAGATGCTAGTACCTTAATGGTCTAGCTAATGTTCATATGCATATGTAACCACATTATTAGTGAGCACCGCCTTTGTGGCCTTGCTAAGTGATTACCCTGCACTGCCTGTGTGGCTTTGCATTTCACTCATGTTCAGTATCAGCTGCATCGTTTCAGTGTAATTGGAATTGTTACTATCTGTATCTGGTTTAAGGGATTGAGTTGAATCTCTTCCCTATCGTTTGAAGTGAATCTGATAATCATTGTATTCCATCTTCTGGATTTTTGAGTGACCTTACTGAGCTCCCAAAAGCTCACCCCTTTTTTCTGTTCCCTTCTGCAGGTAATAATCGTCAGTAGAATTTTGGGATTTGTTTAAGCTTGATCATGGAGTTTGTTTAGCATTTTCATTATTTGTTTATTTTAAGCCCCTGCGAGGGAATTAGTGTGTAACTTAATAAATTAAGTACTTTAATTTCTTCTGTGTGTTTAAGGATGATTAGCCGAGCATTTGAGTTATTGTAGAGCTCAGATATGAATATTATTGGGGTTTCCTCAGTGGAATTGAGATAGTTGGATGATTGATAATCGATTGATTGATTGGCTAACGCTAAAAAAATTCTGGGGTGTTACATATGCCTTCAAGTATTTTGGCTTAATCAGGTGTCTCCGTACATATTTTGCATGATAGGAATCTCGCACCTCATGAATAATGTTTCAGAGGTGGAAGAAAAATAGCTCAGTTGCTATCTTCACCTAAACATCGCTTCACTTTGGGTTCATTAGTCAGCAATATCTTGCATGTGATGGACAAGTCGGGCAAAATGCTTCGCTCTCGGATGGCCATCACCTTTCCAAGTCTTCTATTCAAGCCCTATTGGCTCATTAGTATCAGCAACGAGTAGGCAATCATCTAATAAGTAAACCATCCAACTTGAATGATTGTTGAAGAGAGCTTATTTTTAATGTCTTGTGGCATCAGATTTGTAAGAAATTGTAATGACCCACAAATTCTGAGCTCCATCGCCCTGAACTCCCGGAGCGTTAACCTACCACATCACAACAGAGCAAACTCTGCTTACTGACAGAAATAATCTTAACTCAACCGCAACTTCCAAAATATATCGAAGCTTCTAGACGGACACTGAGTCAAATTCTTCAAAATATGCAGTCTAAGAAAAACTTGAACTTAAGCTAGTTTTACAATTACTTAAAACTTCCAAAACTCAAACTTAGGTTCTTTACAAAGCAACTAAGTACCGACCCACACAGGGGTCTTACTATACAATAGTGGTGGGCATTCCAACACCTTGCACAGGCTCTAACCCATCCCTAAGTAGTCGACAGTTGATCGTTACACGTAGAAGGAAATCAAACGAGGGTAAGGTCGCTCAAGGAACAGTCAAAGGATTTACCAAATGATTGCAGAGTCAATTTGATGATGATTTTCCAAGACATTTCAAACAGTCATAAACACATTGACAACAACAGGAGGACGAGTTTCACCTCAATCCTCTTCGATCAGATACCAAAACGATCATTTGAATATCATTTTCAAAGCCATTATTTTAAAATACAATGATGATTTTTCAAAGGATCTCAAAACGGGTACAGACACTTCAAAGACAATACAGTGAAGGGTTTTAGATAATCACAAACAGTTTGATAACAATATAGGGAAGAGTTTCAACTCAATCTCCTTCAATCAGATATCAAGACATTCATTTCCAATCATTTTCAAAACAATCATTATAAGATACAATGTAAATATATTCAAAAGATATTGACCATGGGTAAAGGCAATGCCACGCAGACAATGCACAATACAGAGTACACATGCATGATGTACAATAACTTGTCATTTTCATCAATGTACTAGCCCTGCATAATTATGCAAGAATAAACCATCCTTATAACGCCTCCCTACAGAACAGATTCTCAGGTCAATATACAAAAACAACAATCACTGAATCCACAAGTAATTCAATGCTCGACATGCAATAAAAAAATGAGCATTAACACGAATTCAAATAACTGATATCAATCAGGGTTTCAATGTAATATTCTGAACTTCAGGAGCCAATTTAGGGGTGAGCACGGTTCGGTTGGTTCGGTTTGGAGATTGAATACCAAATCGAACGGATCAACATCAGTTTGGAAACCGAACTGTAGTTGAACGGTTCGGTTTGAACGGATTAGATGGATCGAACGGTTCAGTTTAAATGGATCAATCGGTTTGGGCTAGACTCTATTCTAGGCCCAAAACAACTAAAAATTTGTAACAAAAAAACAAGTAATTTAGCAGATCTTAGCTCATAAGACTAAAATTCTAATTAGATTACATAACATCCAAAAGAAAATAACTCATTACACACAAAATCATTATATAGTATTTCTTAAAATTCTAACCAAAATTGCATAACATTCAAAAGAAAATAACTCCTTACACAGCATCTGTTAAACTTCTAATCAAATTACACATTATTACAGAGGAAATATATCCATCAGATTAACTTAAAGAAGAAAGAGGTCATCTTTAAAGCCAAACAGGGAAAATGACTTCAGCATCTTCAAAACCTTCATTGCCAATCAACCTTCAACCAGCATATAATCCATATTTCTGAAAAAATGCAATGAACGAAAAATCAGTCATTATAGGTAAAGAATAGCATCTGCCCAACTTATGGTAACCAAGGTAAGTTAATATTAACATTTCTTAAGAAGGTCTTCCCCAGTGAAACCAATAAAATAGCCCTAGAGGGAGGGTGAATAGGGTTTTAAGACTACTTTAAAAATTAACAAACAACAAACCTCAATCTCAATAACTCAAATAAGCAAACAACCAATCTCAACACAAATGTGAAACGATAATGTAAAGAGAGAAGGGTTTAGAGATACTATACAAAGAGAATTAAATGGTTCGGCTTGATATACCCACAAGCCTACGTCCACCCCTTCAAGGAAGTCCCTTGAAAGGCCCTAGAATCCACTAGTATGATCTTCCTTACAGGTCAAGATCGAACCTCTTACAATCCCTTGATGCTATGCCCACATCAAGAACAAGCTTTGACAAACCCAAAGCTCCAAAGCTTGACAACCCCAAGCTTTGATACAAGAACCTTTCAATGAAGAAATGTGTACAAGATTTCACTCTCAATAAGTAGATGAGTACAAGTTGAAGTACTAGAATAAGAGAGATGAGTGTATGATGACTTATGAAAGTGTATATCTCTCAAATGTAAGCTCACAATAAATGCTCTCTTGAAAAGGATGAGAAATCAATGAAAACAAGAGAGATTTGAACAATTGCTTTGATCTTTGAGAATATGAAAGATAAGAGAGCTTTGAATGCAATTGATGAATGAAAACTATGCCCAAGAAGAGTATTTATAGGGTTGGGAATTAATATGACCGTTTGGAGTTAGGTAGGGCATTAAATGCGCCAAACGGTAAATACAATCGCCTGCAATGCACCATTGCAGTCGACTGTAACCCAAAAGTAGCCGTTAGAAATTCAAATTTCCAACTTGTAGTCGACTGTAATCCATTGCAGTGGACTGTAATAGGCTACTGGAAGTATTGCAGTCGACTGCATTCCAATGCAGTCGATTGTAATACCTCACTGCCCAACTTGCAGTCGACTGCATTCCAATGCAGTCGACTGCATTCCTGAAAATGCAGTTTCCTTGTTTTTAAAGCATGAAAAACTTTTATGCATGCAAGGGAAACCTATGGGCAAGTTCTAGGTATACAGTCATCGTAACGATCATCTCTCTATGTCTAGTTTACAAAGACGGAAATAAAAGCATGAAAACTTCAATCGATAAATTCCCTCTTTGATGCGTTCCGTTGAGAGTCTTTGACCGTGTTGCTCGTCTAATAATCCGTTTGCATGAGTATGAGATTGTTCATATTGCTTCATCAACTCAATGCATATTTAGACAGCATAATCATCAATTTTAGTTATCATCAAAATCAAATATAATCCTAGGTTAAATAACCGTAGGGTTAACAATCTCCCCCTTTTTTATTATGGCAAACATTGATTCATATAATATGAGATATATAAGATAATATGCGTAATGAAACATAACAATCTCAATTAAAAACCATAAGGGGTCATGAGAAGAAGTCATGACAAAAAGCTCCCCCTATTTTAAGCAATATAGGGCTCCCCCTAACTTAAGTAATATATGCTCATATCAAGTCCACACAAATATGAATCAACAATATTTTCTCCCCCTTTTGACATCATTGAAAAAGGTCAAGGGTGTGTGCGAAAGTGATCAACTTATGTATCCATCCATGGATAATCAATATTGCCAACAAGGGCATTCAAACAATAAAAACATAAGTACTTGAATACCCATCAAAAGGTGTACCAAGCACTTTTTACAAAGATAGCACAAATAGGAAGTGTAAAGGTTTTTAGAAATATGAGTGTGTGCAAATTAAATGAGATTGAATGAATATCAACAAAATCAATAATTTTGAAAAGAGAAAAACATCAACCAAAGCATGCTTTAAGCATATTAAATAATGTTCAAGCATGAGATAGCGGCAGCCGAATGAGTTATTGCCGTGACGATCTGCTAGGGTTTTGACCCTATGCGGCAACGGCTTGTTAAGTCTTTGACCCTGCACGGCAGTGGCGGTTGAACTTGGAGGCACGTGTAGGCCCTGGTTGTGGTTCTCCCATAGGGCTGCTGACGGCAGCTCACCTTGTTTTTTTTTTTTCCTCTTTTCTGACTTTGGCAGAAAATTGAATCAGAAACCTGTGACGATAATTCAATCTAGAAATTTGTGACGACGGCAGTTCTGTCGGTGGTTCCGACATATTGTCGCCGGCAATTTGGGATGAACTGTTGAATTTTCTTGAGGTTAAACAGTTAGGCTAGCGGGTCCCACGGATGGCGCCAATCTGTTGCTGCTAAAAATATGCTCCGCATATGTTGCGGAACCCGAGCCTAGACCGATGACCTGCAAGACAGAAAATGAGTGACCGTCGGATGCGGTTCTCGGCGGAGAACTCTCCGATGCTTAAGTCAGAGCGCAGCTACAGAATGTATAATAACTCTGAAAAAGCATGAATTGTGTAATTGTCCCATACCTAGGGGGATGGACTCATTTATATAGCTATAGGAGAAGACTCCTAGTAGGACTGGGCCGTGGGCCAGATGTGTTAGAATCGCGTTAGGATCCTTGAAGATCGCATCACGATCTCTGATGAGATTATTATCGATCTCCCAGTTTGACTAGGATTGTCAAGTATTCCCCAATTATTGGGAGTTATATTATAGTTATATCACCAGGTAGGAGTCAAAGTTTGTTCATTTGACAAAGTAAAGTAAATGCATAATTTATGAGGTACAATGGTAGACAATAATGTTGGCTAAAGCTACTTCTTCCATCCGGAGATATGGAAACGAGAAGACAAAGAAGTTACACAAGGATCCCCCTAATAATCTGTTGCCCATAATCTTGACAGGATTGAAATATATCTTGGGAAAATTATGTTTTGAGGGATTTTGAAAATAAAACTTAGTGGAAGGTGGGATTGTTTTGAAAATTTATGAAAAAGTGGGATGACTTTTAAAAATTTCTGAACAAGGGATAGACTTAGAAAAAAATGGGTTTTTTTTTATATCCTTTAATTTGGTCTTCCCAAATTACCCTTGCCCCCAAAATCGTTGACCCCCTGTTCTGATACAAGTCATTTTCTGCAAGAATGCAAGTACGGTTATGCGAAGATGCTTGTCATTTTATGCAGATATTCAAGTTGATTCTACTATTCTAAATGGTGCAATACTAAATTTTCCAAACATTGGTTTGTAATAATTTCTGAATCACTCAAGATGCTTTTTTATTTTTCAGGCTGACCCATGATTTGTTTGGAACGAAAATCTATCTACTGGAGAAGCTTATTGAGAATAAGGTTTGAATCAAAATGTTGCTTTTGTTTGGCACGAGTATCATTGGGTTGGTACTCTTCCAGCACTTTTCCTCTTTTGTAACAAATGAATTTAGATACTATTATTTACTAACTGCAAAAACAATCCTAAATATTTGTCGAATATATTGTCCAGTTACTGATGCGGACATATGAGATACTAAAAGAAGAACCATATTTTGTGAAAAAATGTCTAATATCAGTTTACGGTATCCCGTCAGTTGGTTAAGTTAGAGCACTTGTGCCTTAAATAAACTCGTCAATTCCTACATTCGGGAGATACTAAAAGAAGATAGTTCTTCTTTTACATCATCTATGATGGACAACTGTTCTAATAAGGGTCCGAACTTAATGAGACATGGGATATAAGTCACATACTTGTACATTCTAAGCAATCTAGAAATACTACTACAACAATCTTTTGGTAAAGAAGAAAGAAGTAACAGATCCGCTCTAGATACTCCACATGAAGACATAGGGATGTAAACTATTGAAAAAGTTAGAAACTATCTAAATCTCATCCGTCTGGAATAATATCTGCAAAAGTGAGGACCGAAAAACTCCAAACTCCAGCAGTTGTTCGGTTGCAATAAAGTTAGTAGTATATCTCATTCTTGGTTTGCTTTTCTTCTCCAGATTCTTGTACCTAAAACAAACCATGCAGTCATATAAATGATTTCATATAGCCAAGCCAAAAGTAACAGAGAGTGACGAGCAATCCTCACTTACGTACCTAGCTAAACGTCATGTACACCTTCTTGAAATTAATGTGATTGTGGCAAGTAAACTTTTCAGCTTCAGTTGTCCAGTCTGAAAGTTTAACTCTTGGTTAAGGGAAGCAACATATTTTTTGAACAGGAAATTTTATTAAAATTATCTCTAATTATCGATTAATGAACACATATGGAGGCACATACGCCTGCACACACGTAACCACTCACATAGGAAAAGGATATATCCTTGTAACAGAGGCATAATGAACCCATCAAGCTGTATTAAGAAAGATGTGGCATATGAAATACAAATTATATTTGAATGAACAAGTATCAGATGAGTAACTAGACAATATATTTGACAAACATTTAGGATTACTTCTGCAGTTAGTAAATAATAATAGTATCTAAATTCATTTGCTACAAAAGAGGAAAAGTATTGTGAGTACCATTAACCCAATGATACTCATGCCAAACAAAAGCAACATTTTGGTTCAAACCTTATTCTCAATAAGTCCTCTAATAGATTTCTGTTCAAAACGAATCACGGATCGGCCTGGAAAACAAAAAAGCACCTTGAGTTATTCATGAATGATTGCATACCAATATTTGGTAAATTTAGTATTGCATCAGTTGAAAGAGAAGAAACGATTTGAAAATTTGCACAAACTGACAAGCATCTTCGCATAACCGTACTTGTATTCTTACAGAAAACGACTTGTATCAGAACATGGGTCAACAATTTTGGAGGCAGGGGTAAGTTGGGAAACCAAATTAAAGGATTTCAAAAACCCCATTTTTGTCTAAGTCTACCCCTTGTTCAGAAATTTTGAAAAGTCACCCCACTTTTTCACAACTTTTCAAAAGAAACCCACCATTCACTAAGTTTTAATTCCAAAACCCCTCAACAACTAATTTTCCCTGTCCACAGGTTGAGGATGGTTAGCAACTTAAGCCCATGAAATAGAAGAAGGTTGAGAAAAGAAGGCGAAATAACCATATAATTAGGAAATGCCATTGTAGCCTCACTGGATTCATGTGGCTTTAGGGTACACCGGGACCTCTCCGACCAGTTTCTTTTCCAAAATCAAAACAAAAATCGTCAAATTCTCAGTTGCAAGCCGCGGAGCAGCTTAACCTGTAAAGGTCATGTATTTTGCCCTTGAGATCTTCGGTTGTCGGTCTCCTTTGGAGCCACCTCAGCGAATCCTCTGAGTCGAGCGTGAATAGCATGTCTTTTCGCTGCCAATCTAAGAATGTGGACTTAGTAAACTACATGCAAGCTAGCATGTGATACCTCTTAACGTTTAAACCAAAAGAGACAAAAAAAGAAAAGTCTCTACGAAAAGCCTAGTCAAGGTGATAACGAAATAAAATTTGGTGGTCAATTATACGATGTACTCACTCAAAATTTTGATAGTGTTGTGCCACTTGGGAAGGTCGTTTGCGCGTCTAGATTAGACCATGCAGGCTGTTACTGGCATTAATGTTATAGCAGTTGTGAAGCTTCCTAGTATGGAGTTCTACTCCACCGCATGTTTGATTTGGTCAAGGTAAACGGTGTACTATATCCATGCAAAGCCAAATGAATTGAATGATGCTGAATTTTTCTTGGTTTCTTAGCGAAATGAAACCCTAAATTGCTGCTAACTTGTCATGATTTCTTAGCCAAATGCAGTACGCTTCATTCGAAGTAAGAATTCCATACGCGGTTTGGACGTTGTTAGGTAAATATAATGCATGTTTGGGGCATATTTTGCCTTTGTTTTTTCTGATTCTCGTTTTTACTTCATACATTTTGAAGACAGTTTTGTTATGCGAAATCTGATAAATCCTTGTCACTTGTAAACTTCGATCTGTTGCACTTCACCTATAGATTGGTCCTACCAAATTGCTTGATCAAACCATCACGGTTAAACATAGTTGTGTATGGCTCCTTCGTTTAGTCAAGTCAATAGCTGTCTAATTAATATTTCACCCACCCGATGTCACTCCCAAAAACCTGGTGGTTGACTTTTCCCATACCATATTTCTACTCAAAATAGTTGTCATTCTAATCATATTCACATGCCAAGTGGCTTTCTTATACTATATGATCTTCCTAGGTTTCTGCATGTTCCTACTATAAATTCATTCAGCTGCCAGCAAAAGCAATGAGTTTCTCAAGTTCTTGAAAGATGACGAACAAACTCCTCTTCTCTCTCTTCCTCTTCCTTCCAATTACTTTGGGATTACTTTCTTCCACAAAAATGGCGACAGCACAAAACAGTACATCCCCAGTGAACGTGGGAGTTGTTCTTGACATGGATACATGGCTTGGGAAGATGGGGTTGAGCTGCATCACCATGGCCCTCTCCGATTTCTATGCCTCCCATAGCAACTACAAGACTAGGCTGGTTTTAAACACCAGAGACTCCAAAAGAGATGTTGTTGGTGCAGCTGCAGCTGGTACTCTCTCTCTCTCTCTCTCTCTCCCTCTCCCTCTCCCTCTCCCTCCCCTAAACATACAGATTCACAGTGATCAAATTGAGATTTCTTTTCTTGCTCTAATTTATCACCGCGTTGTGATTAGAACTGCCAAGTTTATGCAAGAAATACCAAACTAACCTCGAATGACCAGAAAAGGCTTCATGCTTGTATATTATGACAGCTACTATATGACTTCCAACTGCATTTTCTATCATTAAGATTCAAGGCCATCACCATTTGCATCCACGCAGAAAGTTGACTTGGAATATTTGTTATTAAGTATTCAACTTACGTGCACGTACTCTTAGCTTGATGGTTGTTGAATCTTAGGACTCCCTAGGAGTGCCCTCTAGAAGTGGCACCACCATTGTTTATGGAAGCTAGTGGTCCGGCATGTGACTTACACAAAGTTATATGGCTTGCCACTCCAATTAAGCATTGCCTTCATGATCTGCAGAACAAGAACAAAGAGGGCTTTGCAGTGTTCATTCGATAGCAGAGACCGGTTAAGACATAATTTCACTAGTTAGTACTCCAGAGCCGAATGAAACCAAAGTTTCGCGTTCAGTTTTGAATTAGAGATGTTAAAAATACCGAATCGACATCGACACATGCACATGATAGAGAGTATTTTGTTAATGTTCCACCTTAGTCGTTTTCAGGCTTTTAAAGCTTTGAAAATGATGTAATATTTTAGAAAACTTAAAAAAACATGTATTGACTAGTTTCAATTACGTTTTTGAATTTAACAAACGCAAAAAAAATTCATTAAAGACCACATTTGGGACATACGAAAGCTCCTACTTGTTGTTCGAATACCAGTTCTCGCACATCTATAACTCAAGATATATGTATTAGAAACTGAAAATAAAAACATAGAACTTGAACTAACCATTTTATTGTCGAGTCTCTCCACTCATTGCAAATGAAAATTGGGATGGCTGATTCGATACGGCAAATTCCGTAAAGATCAAATACGTTTCTTTCTTTTTCTCCTGTTATTCTTCTTTTTTTTTCCCCTAATGTGTTAAGTTGTTCATAGTCTCTATGATCGACGGCATTTTTCTGGAGGTCAGCTAGTTCAGGTAAAGTCCCTTGGCTTTGAATAAAACCTCGTTGCAACCCATGCACCAAGTTGCAGTAAATGGACCAGCATATATAAACAAATAAGTTCACTTTTATTATTGACAGATATTAGGACTAAATTTCTGGGTTCAAACTTTAGAGTCAGTACCTAAGAAGATTTATTTTCTAGAATGCATCTGAGCGGTCAGTAGTGTGACAGGTACGCCCTTAAAATCTTTTGGAGAAGTGACTTGTCGAGATTGACGCTAAGGTAGCCCGAAAAAGCCTTACTGTCCAAGCCACACAAAAAAAAAAAATAGTTTAACTGGTCGACTTTCTAGCGACAAATGACTAGTAAAGAAGTATAAACATTAAACGCTACCAATAAGATGAACCCTGTAGACAATCCAAACAAGGGAGTGCTGTAATTTAGCGCAAGCGATAAATAAATAAATAAGAGGTAAAAATTGATCGAGAAAATAAACGCACAACATCACGAGATTCACTAATATGGCTACATTTTGGAGCTTTACCAGTTTGTGTTTTGACCGTTCAATAATATTGTAATGTAAAAACCCTATTTCGCACTGCTGTTCATCATAGTTACATAACTCTGCACGGAAAGCACAATATATAGAGAATCCTAGAGCACAAAACTAGATAATAGTAAAATTACACCGCGCATTCCCCAGCCCGCTCATTAACGGCCAAGTGAACAGCCCAAGTTTGGGAGCTAATTTTGTGCAGTACCTTCTGATGAGAATATGGCTTTCGGAAATCTGAGCCATGCGGTGCAGTGTGAGAGCCTTGATTGAGATTATAGAACCCAGTGTTGAAAAAACAGGGAACTACTATGTTAAAGAATGAAAATCAGCGTAGCAAAATTTATCAAAAGATTGAGCACACTGAGGCGTGTGGTGTAACGTCCTTAAGAGTAGCTTCGGCTCTTGGATATAATATATCTCGGTGCTCAAGGTCTCAGACGAATGCCTTCCAGGACTCAATGGACATTTTTTTGCTAACAAGCAATCGAATAGCGAAGGGTACACCGAAAATAGAAGAGAACGAAAATGTACAGAGAGGGACAAAGTTCTGAAGTAACATGTGACGCACCTGGTTAACTAGTTTGTCCATGGATTTCTGAAATTGGCCTTGAAATGGCATGAGCCTAAGCCCAGCTCAGGTGCGAGTAAGAGTCCATCTTTACTAGTTTGTTGCTAAGCCAACATGCCTAGCAAATTATAAACCCATGTGACTTCTCTAATCTCTCTAATGTGGAATTCTGAGTTTTACACAACTTATACAAGTTCAAGCAAGCAAGTTTGATGGTTAATTCAAGGATGAAACATTTGATTTTTGGCTTTGTTCACCAAATACAACACCCACACGCTTTCCAAGACCATATAACGTTCTTATTTCTCTAGCAACGTATGTATTTCATTTTGTTCCGCAGCCACTCCTATAGTTCGCGCCGTTCATAGTTCTTTACCTTCATAAAGTATTTGTTGTTATTAATTAAGGTGCTTGATCTGTTTTTGCTACAACGATTACTCTTTATGTTAGCTTACAGCTTCTTGTTTGGTCTCAAGATCTAAGTGAAACTTCATACTGCAAGATAGTGGAATCATTTTTAAACTACTTTAAAATTTCTGAATTTGAGGATTGATTGACTTGATTATTCTTGCTGAAAATGCAGCTCTAGACCTAATAAAAAATGTTCAAGTGCGAGCTATATTGGGACCATCATCATCGATGCAAGCTGACTTTATGATTGATCTTGGCGACAAAGCCCAAGTGCCAATTATATCATTTTCTGCAACAAGCCCCTTCCTTTCTTGGATTCAGAGTCCATACTTCATTCGTGCTACCCAAAATGATTCATCTCAAGTCAAAGCTATCAGTGCAATTGTTCAAGCTTTTGGATGGAGAGAAGTTGTGCCCATATACGCAGGCAACGAGTTCGGTCAGGGAATTATACCCTTCTTGACCGATGCCTTGACAAATATCGATGTGCGAGTCCCTTACAGAAGTATCATTCCCTCATCGGCGACAGATGACCAAATTCTTGCAGAACTTTACAACTTGATGACAATGCAAACAAGAATTTTCATTGTTCACTTGTGGTCAACTTTAGGCTCTCGACTATTTGCCAAAGCAAAAGAGGTTGGAATGATGGATCAAGGTTATATTTGGATCATAACTGACAGTCTAACTGACATCTTTAATGAATTAGATCCCTCGGTCATCGATTCCATGCAAGGAGTAATAGGTGTTAAACCTTACATCCCACAGACGAAGCGACGTGCAGATTTTACCATCCGATGGAAGAAGAAGTTTCAACGAGACAACCCCAATGTTCTTAATGCAGAGTTGAATGTTTTTGGACTATGGGCATATGATGCTGCTACTGCACTAGCAATATCAGTTGAGAAAGCTGGGACTTCAGACCTTGGCTTTCAAAATAGTAATGTTTCTAAAAACTCAACTGATCTTGAAACATTTGGAGTCTCCCAAAGTGGTCCAGATCTTCTAAAACACTGAATAGTATTACATTTAAAGGCCTTAGTGGAGACTTCCGTATTGTTAACGGGCAGCTACAACCCTCAGCTTACCAAATAGTTAACGTTCTTGGTAATGGAGGTAGGGGGATTGGATTTTGGACAGAGGAGCATGGAATCGTTAAAAGATTGAATTTGACAGATACAAGTACTTATTCTACGTCAAAAACCAATCTCAAGTCTATCATATGGCCAGGCGATACAACATCACCGTCGAAGGGTTGGGAGATTCCAACAAATGGGAAGAGATTAAGAATTGGAGTGCCAGTCAAGGATGGCTTCAGTGAATTCGTAATGGTAACTCGGGATCCTAGCATGAATGCGACAAAGGTCACAGGGTATTGTATCGATGCCTTTGATGCTGCAATGAAACTATTGCCATATGCCGTTCCTTATGATTACATACCTTTTGACAAGACTGGCGCTACATACAACGACTTGGTGTATCAAGTTTACCTAGGGGTACCTCTCTCTCTCTCTCTCTCTCTGCATTATAGCTATCACTACTAGCATAGTGACATATCATTCTCGTTCAGGAATACAAGTATATGTTCATTCTACATCAAATGTGAAACCTTTCACGTTTTCATCTCAAGGAACAATAGCTTGTATCTAACCCTAAGTTAGTGCAAGCATATATTTTCTTCTCTTGTTTGGCACTAAATGGCTAGTATTATGTCATGGCAGAACTTTGACGCTGCCGTGGGAGATATTACTATTAGAGCAAACAGGTCCATCTATGCAGATTTTACTCTGCCATACACCGAGTCTGGTGTATTAATGGTTGTACCGGTCAAAGACAACAAGGAGAAGAATGTCTGGGTGTTCTTACGGCCTTTAACTTGGGAACTATGGGTAACAAGCTTTTGTTCATTTGTTTTCATTGGTTTCGTGGTCTGGTTTCTCGAGCACCGTATAAATGAAGATTTCAGGGGACCCCCTTCACACGAAGTTGGCCTGATCTTCTGGTTCTCTTTCTCAACCATGGTGTTTGCACAGAGTAATTTTTCTCTCTCAACTCTTGCTTTTTGATAAGGTCTCTTACTTTTAGTTCAAAAATGTGAAGTGAAGCCATCGAGAAGGATAATTTCTAGGTAAACTTTTCTTCTAATGCCTAAAGAAAAGAAAGTAAATAGAGTTCTTCACCTATTATATACATCTTCCTTTTGCTTCTTAATGTGATGAGGTTCCATTTCAAGATGTTCATTTCAGCTATTCCTTGAGAAACTCATAGTTGCTATTCAACACCAAAATTCAATTTGGAAACATAATTATTGCAATTTTTTCTGGAAGACATTCATATTTCCATTAACAGTTTGGACTTGTATGAAACAGACGTGCTGTTATTATTAAGTAGGTATTCAGAGTTAACAGCTTTGATGTCAACTACATCATTTCATGTCTTTTGATAGATATAGTAGCACACATGCTAACGTCGTATGGATAAATTACATTTCTGTTTAACAGAGGAGAGGGTGGTGAGCAACTTGGCTAGGTTTGTGCTGATCATCTGGTTTTTCTTGGTGCTCATATTGACTCAAAGTTATACAGCAAGTCTAGCATCAATGTTGACAGTTCAGAAGCTCCAGCCAGTTATTACAGATGTGAACGAGCTTTTGAAGAATAAAGATAACGTAGGCTATCTGGAAGGTTCTTTTGTTTTAGGAATTCTTAAGCAGCTGAATTTTGATGAGACCAATCTTAAGGTATTCAACTCTCCAGATGAACTGGATGAACTTTTCATCAAAGGGAGTAAAAATGGTGGAATTGCGGCTGCTTTTGATGAAATCCCCTACATAAAGGTCTTCCTTGCTAGATACTGCTCAAAGTATACGACGGTTGAGCCAACGTATAAGACTGACGGATTTGGCTTCGTACGTAACACCTCCAACCTTTATACTGATTTTC
>JAVXUO010000257.1:0-27265 GCA_033065855.1 Escallonia rubra | reverse complement strand
CATCCGGAGATATGGAAACGAGAAGACAAAGAAGTTACACAAGGATCCCCCTAATAATCTGTTGCCCATAATCTTGACAGGATTGAAATATATCTTGGGAAAATTATGTTTTGAGGGATTTTGAAAATAAAACTTAGTGGAAGGTGGGATTGTTTTGAAAATTTATGAAAAAGTGGGATGACTTTTAAAAATTTCTGAACAAGGGATAGACTTAGAAAAAAATGGGTTTTTTTTTATATCCTTTAATTTGGTCTTCCCAAATTACCCCTGCCCCCAAAATCGTTGACCCCTATTCTGACACAAGTCATTTTCTGCAAGAATGCAAGTACGGTTATGCGAAGATGCTTGTCATTTTATGCAGATATTCAAGTTGATTCTACTATTCTAAATGGTGCAATACTAAATTTTCCAAACATTGGTTTGTAATAATTTCTGAATCACTCAAGATGCTTTTTTATTTTTCAGGCTGACCCATGATTTGTTTGGAACGAAAATCTATCTACTGGAGAAGCTTATTGAGAATAAGGTTTGAATCAAAATGTTGCTTTTGTTTGGCACGAGTATCATTGGGTTGGTACTCTTCCAGCACTTTTCCTCTTTTGTAACAAATGAATTTAGATACTATTATTTACTAACTGCAAAAACAATCCTAAATATTTGTCGAATATATTGTCCAGTTACTGATGCGGACATATGAGATACTAAAAGAAGAACCATATTTTGTGAAAAAATGTCTAATATCAGTTTACGGTATCCCGTCAGTTGGTTAAGTTAGAGCACTTGTGCCTTAAATAAACTCGTCAATTCCTACATTCGGGAGATACTAAAAGAAGATAGTTCTTCTTTTACATCATCTATGATGGACAACTGTTCTAATAAGGGTCCGAACTTAATGAGACATGGGATATAAGTCACATACTTGTACATTCTAAGCAATCTAGAAATACTACTACAACAATCTTTTGGTAAAGAAGAAAGAAGTAACAGATCCGCTCTAGATACTCCACATGAAGACATAGGGATGTAAACTATTGAAAAAGTTAGAAACTATCTAAATCTCATCCGTCTGGAATAATATCTGCAAAAGTGAGGACCGAAAAACTCCAAACTCCAGCAGTTGTTCGGTTGCAATAAAGTTAGTAGTATATCTCATTCTTGGTTTGCTTTTCTTCTCCAGATTCTTGTACCTAAAACAAACCATGCAGTCATATAAATGATTTCATATAGCCAAGCCAAAAGTAACAGAGAGTGACGAGCAATCCTCACTTACGTACCTAGCTAAACGTCATGTACACCTTCTTGAAATTAATGTGATTGTGGCAAGTAAACTTTTCAGCTTCAGTTGTCCAGTCTGAAAGTTTAACTCTTGGTTAAGGGAAGCAACATATTTTTTGAACAGGAAATTTTATTAAAATTATCTCTAATTATCGATTAATGAACACATATGGAGGCACATACGCCTGCACACACGTAACCACTCACATAGGAAAAGGATATATCCTTGTAACAGAGGCATAATGAACCCATCAAGCTGTATTAAGAAAGATGTGGCATATGAAATACAAATTATATTTGAATGAACAAGTATCAGATGAGTAACTAGACAATATATTTGACAAACATTTAGGATTACTTCTGCAGTTAGTAAATAATAATAATATCTAAATTCATTTTGCTACAAAAAGAGGAAAAGTATTGTGAGTACCAACCCAATGATACTCTTACCAAACAAAAGCAACATTTTGGTTCAAACCTTATTCTCAATAAATCATCTAGTAGATTTCTGTTCACAACAAATCACGGGTCAGCCTGGAAAAAAGAAACACCTTGAGTTATTCATAAATGATTACATACCAATATTTGGCAAATTTAGTATTGCATCATTTGAAAGAGAAGAAATGACTTGAAAATCTGCACAAACTAACAAGTATCTTCGCATAACCGTACTTGTATTTTTGCAGAAAACGACTTGTATTAGAACATGGGTCAACAATTTTGGAGGCAGGGGTAAGTTGGGAAACCAAATTAAAGGATTTCAAAAACCCCATTTTTTTCTAAGTCTAGCCCTTGTTCAGAAATTTTGAAAATTCACCCCACTCTTTCATAACTTTTTAAAAGAAACCCATCCTTCACTAAGTTTTAATTCAAATCCCTCGATCCCTAATTTTCCCTGTCCACAGGTTGAGGATGGTTAGCAACTTAAGCCCATGAAATAGAAGAAGGTTGAGAAAAGAAGGCGAAATAACCATAATTAGGAAATGCCATTGTAGCCTCACTGGATTCATGTGGCTTTAGGGTACACCGGGACCTCTCCGACCAGTTTCTTTTCAAAAATCAAAACAAATGTCGTCAAATTCTCAATTGCAAGCCGCGGAGCAGCTCAACCTGTAAAGGTCATGTATTTTGCCCTTGAGATCTTCGGTTGTCGGTCTCCTTTGGTGCCACATCAGCGAATCCTCTTAGTCGATCGTGTGTAGCATGTCTTTTCGCTGCCAATCTACGGATGTGGACTTAGTAAACTACATGCAAGCTAGCATGTGATACCTCTTAACGTTGAAACCAAAAGTTACAAAAAAAGAAAAGTCTCTACGAAAAGCCTTGTCAATGTGATCACGAAATAAAATTCGGTGGTCAATTATACGATGTACTCACTCAAAATTTTGATAGTATTGTGCCACTTGGGAAGGTCGTTTGCGCGTCTAGATTAGACCATGCAGGCTGTTACTGGCATTAATGCTATAGCAGTTGTGAAGCTTCCTAGTATGGAGTTCTACTCCACCGCATGTTTGATTTGGTCAAGGTAAACGGTGTACTATATCCATGCAAAGCCAAATGAATTGAATGATGCTGAATTTTTCTTGGTTTCTTAGCAAAATGAAACCCTAAATTGCTGCTAACTTGTCATGATTTCTTAGCCAAATGCAGTACTCTTCATTCGAAGTAAGAATTCCATACGCGATTTGGACTTTGTAAGGTTAAAATATGGCATGTTTGGGGCATACTTTGCCTTTGTTTTTTCTGATTCTCGTTTTTACTTCATACATTTTGAAGACAGTTTTGTTATGCGAATATCTAATTAATATTTCACCCACCCGATGTCACTCCCAAAAACCTGGTGGTTGACTTTTCCCATACCATATTTCTACTCAAAATAGTTGTCATTCTAATCATATTCACATGCCAAGTGGCTTTCTTATACTATATGATCTTCCTAGGTTTCTGCATGTTCCTACTATAAATTCATTCAGCTGCCAGCAAAAGCAATGAGTTTCTCAAGTTCTTGAAAGATGACGAACAAACTCCTCTTCTCTCTCTTCCTCTTCCTTCCAATTACTTTGGGATTACTTTCTTCCACAAAAATGGCGACAGCACAAAACAGTACATCCCCAGTGAACGTGGGAGTTGTTCTTGACATGGATACATGGCTTGGGAAGATGGGGTTGAGCTGCATCACCATGGCCCTCTCCGATTTCTATGCCTCCCATAGCAACTACAAGACTAGGCTGGTTTTAAACACCAGAGACTCCAAAAGAGATGTTGTTGGTGCAGCTGCAGCTGGTACTCTCTCTCTCTCTCTCTCTCCCTCTCCCTCTCCCTCTCCCTCCCCTAAACATACAGATTCACAGTGATCAAATTGAGATTTCTTTTCTTGCTCTAATTTATCACCGCGTTGTGATTAGAACTGCCAAGTTTATGCAAGAAATACCAAACTAACCTCGAATGACCAGAAAAGGCTTCATGCTTGTATATTATGACAGCTACTATATGACTTCCAACTGCATTTTCTATCATTAAGATTCAAGGCCATCACCATTTGCATCCACGCAGAAAGTTGACTTGGAATATTTGTTATTAAGTATTCAACTTACGTGCACGTACTCTTAGCTTGATGGTTGTTGAATCTTAGGACTCCCTAGGAGTGCCCTCTAGAAGTGGCACCACCATTGTTTATGGAAGCTAGTGGTCCGGCATGTGACTTACACAAAGTTATATGGCTTGCCACTCCAATTAAGCATTGCCTTCATGATCTGCAGAACAAGAACAAAGAGGGCTTTGCAGTGTTCATTCGATAGCAGAGACCGGTTAAGACATAATTTCACTAGTTAGTACTCCAGAGCCGAATGAAACCAAAGTTTCACGTTCGGTTTTGAATTAGAGATGTTAAAAATACCGAATCGACATCGACACATGCACATGATAGAGAGTATTTTGTTAATGTTCCACCTTAGTCGTTTTCAGGCTTTTAAAGCTTTGAAAATGATGTAATATTTTAGAAAACTTAAAAAAACATGTATTGACTAGTTTCAATTACGTTTTTGAATTTAACAAACGCAAAAAAATTCATTAAAGACCACATTTGGGACATACGAAAGCTCCTACTTGTTGTTCGAATACCAGTTCTCGCACATCTATAACTCAAGATATAAGTATGATATATTTGCAAGTAGCTAGTGAATAATATTTTAGTCTGATATGTTTCAAATTAAAATCTCAAAACAATAACCAAACATGTTGTATTAGAAACTGAAAATAAAAACATAGAACTTGAACTAACCATTTTATTGTCGAGTCTCTCCACTCATTGCAAATGAAAATTGGGATGGCTGATTCGATACGGCAAATTCCGTAAAGATCAAATACGTTTCTTTCTTTTTCTCCTGTTATTCTTCTTTTTTTTTCCCCTAATGTGTTAAGTTGTTCATAGTCTCTATGATCGACGGCATTTTTCTGGAGGTCAGCTAGTTCAGGTAAAGTCCCTTGGCTTTGAATAAAACCTCGTTGCAACCCATGCACCAAGTTGCAGTAAATGGACCAGCATATATAAACAAATAAGTTCACTTTTATTATTGACAGATATTAGGACTAAATTTCTGGGTTCAAACTTTAGAGTCAGTACCTAAGAAGATTTATTTTCTAGAATGCATCTGAGCGGTCAGTAGTGTGACAGGTACGCCCTTAAAATCTTTTGGAGAAGTGACTTGTCGAGATTGACGCTAAGGTAGCCCGAAAAAGCCTTACTGTCCAAGCCACACAAAAAAAAAAAATAGTTTAACTGGTCGACTTTCTAGCGACAAATGACTAGTAAAGAAGTATAAACATTAAACGCTACCAATAAGATGAACCCTGTAGACAATCCAAACAAGGGAGTGCTGTAATTTAGCGCAAGCGATAAATAAATAAATAAGAGGTAAAAATTGATCGAGAAAATAAACGCACAACATCACGAGATTCACTAATATGGCTACATTTTGGAGCTTTACCAGTTTGTGTTTTGACCGTTCAATAATATTGTAATGTAAAAACCCTATTTCGCACTGCTGTTCATCATAGTTACATAACTCTGCACGGAAAGCACAATATATAGAGAATCCTAGAGCACAAAACTAGATAATAGTAAAATTACACCGCGCATTCCCCAGCCCGCTCATTAACGGCCAAGTGAACAGCCCAAGTTTGGGAGCTAATTTTGTGCAGTACCTTCTGATGAGAATATGGCTTTCGGAAATCTGAGCCATGCGGTGCAGTGTGAGAGCCTTGATTGAGATTATAGAACCCAGTGTTGAAAAAACAGGGAACTACTATGTTAAAGAATGAAAATCAGCGTAGCAAAATTTATCAAAAGATTGAGCACACTGAGGCGTGTGGTGTAACGTCCTTAAGAGTAGCTTCGGCTCTTGGATATAATATATCTCGGTGCTCAAGGTCTCAGACGAATGCCTTCCAGGACTCAATGGACATTTTTTTGCTAACAAGCAATCGAATAGCGAAGGGTACACCGAAAATAGAAGAGAACGAAAATGTACAGAGAGGGACAAAGTTCTGAAGTAACATGTGACGCACCTGGTTAACTAGTTTGTCCATGGATTTCTGAAATTGGCCTTGAAATGGCATGAGCCTAAGCCCAGCTCAGGTGCGAGTAAGAGTCCATCTTTACTAGTTTGTTGCTAAGCCAACATGCCTAGCAAATTATAAACCCATGTGACTTCTCTAATCTCTCTAATGTGGAATTCTGAGTTTTACACAACTTATACAAGTTCAAGCAAGCAAGTTTGATGGTTAATTCAAGGATGAAACATTTGATTTTTGGCTTTGTTCACCAAATACAACACCCACACGCTTTCCAAGACCATATAACGTTCTTATTTCTCTAGCAACGTATGTATTTCATTTTGTTCCGCAGCCACTCCTATAGTTCGCGCCGTTCATAGTTCTTTACCTTCATAAAGTATTTGTTGTTATTAATTAAGGTGCTTGATCTGTTTTTGCTACAACGATTACTCTTTATGTTAGCTTACAGCTTCTTGTTTGGTCTCAAGATCTAAGTGAAACTTCATACTGCAAGATAGTGGAATCATTTTTAAACTACTTTAAAATTTCTGAATTTGAGGATTGATTGACTTGATTATTCTTGCTGAAAATGCAGCTCTAGACCTAATAAAAAATGTTCAAGTGCGAGCTATATTGGGACCATCATCATCGATGCAAGCTGACTTTATGATTGATCTTGGCGACAAAGCCCAAGTGCCAATTATATCATTTTCTGCAACAAGCCCCTTCCTTTCTTGGATTCAGAGTCCATACTTCATTCGTGCTACCCAAAATGATTCATCTCAAGTCAAAGCTATCAGTGCAATTGTTCAAGCTTTTGGATGGAGAGAAGTTGTGCCCATATACGCAGGCAACGAGTTCGGTCAGGGAATTATACCCTTCTTGACCGATGCCTTGACAAATATCGATGTGCGAGTCCCTTACAGAAGTATCATTCCCTCATCGGCGACAGATGACCAAATTCTTGCAGAACTTTACAACTTGATGACAATGCAAACAAGAATTTTCATTGTTCACTTGTGGTCAACTTTAGGCTCTCGACTATTTGCCAAAGCAAAAGAGGTTGGAATGATGGATCAAGGTTATATTTGGATCATAACTGACAGTCTAACTGACATCTTTAATGAATTAGATCCCTCGGTCATCGATTCCATGCAAGGAGTAATAGGTGTTAAACCTTACATCCCACAGACGAAGCGACGTGCAGATTTTACCATCCGATGGAAGAAGAAGTTTCAACGAGACAACCCCAATGTTCTTAATGCAGAGTTGAATGTTTTTGGACTATGGGCATATGATGCTGCTACTGCACTAGCAATATCAGTTGAGAAAGCTGGGACTTCAGACCTTGGCTTTCAAAATAGTAATGTTTCTAAAAACTCAACTGATCTTGAAACATTTGGAGTCTCCCAAAGTGGTCCAGATCTTCTAAAAACACTGAATAGTATTACATTTAAAGGCCTTAGTGGATACTTCCATATTGTTAACGGGCAGCTACAACCCTCAGCTTACCAAATAGTTAACGTTCTTGGTAATGGAGGTAGGGGGATTGGATTTTGGACAGAGGAGCATGGAATCGTTAAAAGATTGAATTTGACAGATACAAGTACTTATTCTACGTCAAAAACCAATCTCAAGTCTATCATATGGCCAGGCGATACAACATCACCGTCGAAGGGTTGGGAGATTCCAACAAATGGGAAGAGATTAAGAATTGGAGTGCCAGTCAAGGATGGCTTCAGTGAATTCGTAATGGTAACTCGGGATCCAAGCATGAATTCGACAAAGTTCACAGGGTATTGTATCGATGCCTTTGATGCTGCAATGAAACTATTGCCATATGCCGTTCCTTATGATTACATACCTTTTGACAAGACTGGCGCTACATACAACGACTTGGTGTATCAAGTTTACCTAGGGGTACCTCTCTCTCTCTCTCTCTCTGCATTATAGCTATCACTACTAGCATAGTGACATATCATTCTCGTTCAGGAATACAAGTATATGTTCATTCTACATCAAATGTGAAACCTTTCACGTTTTCATCTCAAGGAACAATAGCTTGTATCTAACCCTAAGTTAGTGCAAGCATATATTTTCTTCTCTTGTTTGGCACTAAATGGCTAGTATTATCATGGCAGAACTTTGACGCTGCCGTGGGAGATATTACTATTAGAGCAAACAGGTCCATCTATGCAGATTTTACTCTGCCATACACCGAGTCTGGTGTATTAATGGTTGTACCGGTCAAAGACAACAAGGAGAAGAATGTCTGGGTGTTCTTACGGCCTTTAACTTGGGAACTATGGGTAACAAGCTTTTGTTCATTTGTTTTCATTGGTTTCGTGGTCTGGTTTCTCGAGCACCGTATAAATGAAGATTTCAGGGGACCCCCTTCACACGAAGTTGGCCTGATCTTCTGGTTCTCTTTCTCAACCATGGTGTTTGCACAGAGTAATTTTTCTCTCTCAACTCTTGCTTTTTGATAAGGTCTCTTACTTTTAGTTCAAAAATGTGAAGTGAAGCCATCGAGGAGGATAATTTCTAGGTAAACTTTTCTTCTAATGCCTAATGAAAAGAAAGTAAATAGAGTTCTTCACCTATTATATACATCTTCCTTTTGCTTCTTAATGTGATGAGGTTCCATTTCAAGATGTTCATTTCAGCTATTCCTTGAGAAACTCATAGTTGCTATTCAACACCAAAATTCAATTTGGAAACATAATTATTGCAATTTTTTTGGAAGACATTCATATTTCCATTAACAGTTTGGACTTGTATCCGAAACAGACGTGCTGTTATTATTAAGTAGGTATTCAGAGTTAACAGCTTTGATGTCAACTACATCATTTCATGTCTTTTGATAGATATAGTAGCACACATGCTAACGTCGTATGGATAAATTACATTTCTGTTTAACAGAGGAGAGGGTGGTGAGCAACTTGGCTAGGTTTGTGCTGATCATCTGGTTTTTCTTGGTGCTCATATTGACTCAAAGTTATACAGCAAGTCTAGCATCAATGTTGACAGTTCAGAAGCTCCAGCCAGTTATTACAGATGTGAACGAGCTTTTGAAGAATAAAGATAACGTAGGCTATCAGGAAGGTTCTTTTGTTTTAGGAATTCTTAAGCAGCTGAAGTTTGATGAGACCAATCTTAAGGTATTCAACTCTCCAGATGAACTGGATGAACTTTTCATCAAAGGGAGTAAAAATGGTGGAATTGCGGCTGCTTTTGATGAAATCCCCTACATAAAGGTCTTCCTTGCTAGATACTGCTCAAAGTATACGACGGTTGAGCCAACGTATAAGACTGACGGATTTGGCTTCGTACGTAACACCTCCAACCTTTATACTGATTTTCTTTTGCATGGTTGAACTGTTCATGTAATTTCTCCGAATACCATCTAATTTACTTACAGGTTTTCCCTATTGGTTCCCCACTAGTGACTGATGTTTCAAGAAAAGTCTTGAATGTGACCGAAGGAAAGACAATGACTCAGATTGAAAAAGCGTGGTTCGGGAACCAAAATGTCTGTCCCGACCCGAGTACAGCGCTTTCTTCCAACAGTCTTGGCCTTGAGAGCTTTTGGGGACTCTTCATTATTGCAGCTTTTGCTGCACTTTCGGCTCTGGTAATATCCATAGCGACATTCATACGCAAGAATAGGCATGTCTTAAGGAGCATTGATCCTCAAGCTTCAACATGGCACAAAATTGTTGTCTTGGCTAGACACTGGAATAGAAAGGATATGGAGTCCCATACTTTTAGAAACCTCCCTGGGCAAGGTGATCGAGATGACGCTGATAGCAGAGATAGAGTGGGTGTGATGGAAGCCTCTCCTCGTGGTAACGCCCCAGAAGGTCCATTAGGCCTTCCACACAATGCCCTTCCAATTGCTAATGGCACGCCACCAAGATCAAGCTTTTCAAACCAAACAGAAGAGAACATTCATTCCTCCGGAGAGCAAGGACGCCCTTCACGGGACTATGGTGAGCCTGATCTCCCTGGCCAAACAACTCAAGATATAAGCAGAGTGGTCGAGCTTCCAATCCTTCACCACCAAACTTCAGAGTCCACGTACCAATGATGCTGAAGTGTTTCTTTCGTCACTGAAGAATTTAGCCTTCCCATCGTGCATATTAAGATAATGGTAGCATTGGTATTTACAGTATATGAAGCTTCTAACATCAATTTTTTCTCATGTTAACCATTCTAATCCAAATTATTTTACTGATCCAGAACCCTTTTCAAGTTTCCAAAATAACTCATATTAGTTATTGATTTGAAGCTCTGTAGGAGTTTCTTAGATTATGAGCATAGTTTATTTACAACTTTTTCGTTTATTTTTTCATTAGCACTAGTTAGCCCAGTAACCCGAGCCAAACTAGGGTCGATTTTTAAAATATATTGTAAAGGTCCAAAAAATATAGTAATGCGTGCCACATACCATGAGACAAAAAAGATACTAACATCTTGTAGAAGAATATATCTGTTTTTACTTAAACTACAATTGTTGGTAAGAGAGATTTTTTTCGTAAAAACGATGTTTGTAACTGCAAAGAGTAACATTAGTACGTTATTTAATAACGACTAACTTAAGTAAAATATAAAAAAAATGAATGTACTTGCACTACTCCTAGTTCAAGCAAATTTGTGGAGAACTGAAGCCTCGTTAGAGACATTGATTAGGATAGATCCTCTGAAACAGTTTCAAGTAACCCGTCAATAGTCTATTATTTGGATCTATGGTAATCCAAATTGTAGCCTTTTAAAACCTAGTATCTTAGCTCTCGCACATTAGTAATTACGATTTTCCTCTTATCATCTAAATTTTTTTTTTCTTTTGAATCTCTGCATGTCAAGTTAGCTAGGTTACGAGTTCTTTTATTTCTAGAATGACAATATATCATAGCCATTTTTATCCAAAAGACGAATCATCGTTTCAAGAAATTACTGACTTATCAAGATACAAACATGATACACAGCAGGCCATGCATCATATCATTTCATACCCTATAAAGATTGAATGCTTGATTAGACTACCATGAAATTGTCATGAGATATTTGCATATACACGTATGTTTACCTTTAACTTCTTTATATTGGTTCTAGAAGGTACTCAATCCATCCTACATGTCGACTCTAGAAGAGAGTCGATGACCTTCTTGACTCTAGAAGGGAGTCAATCATTCTGTGTGTTGACTCTAGAAGAAAGTCGATGACCTTCTTGACTTTAGATCGAATGGAGTCTACCTATCCAGCAATCAAATCTAGAAGAGAGTCAATGACCTTCTTGACTCTAGAAAGGAGTCGACCCATCCTATCTGATGACTCTAAAAGAGAGTTAATGACTTCTCAGACTATAGAAAGGAGTCACCATATCCGGTCTCTCGACTCTAGAAGAGATTCAACCTATCTTGCTATGTCACTCAAGGACCAGCTATCCTCCTAATTCCTGTGCGAACAGTGGCTTGCACGCATTGTTCTCTCCGGCTCTCTTAGGTGTGCCATTTTCAGTATAAAAAGACGACCATGTAAAACGATTTGTTCACTCCAGTATCTAGATAAGCGCCCCTCATCTTGACAACCAACCACTTTCATGCATTATTGGCTCTGGCTTGAAGTAATATATCATTTTTGAGCTACTTTGGTCTGATTCCTTTTCAAAGGATACGTAGAAAATCCTACAAAAATCCGACCTCATATCTATGTGAAGTTTAGAGCATGTCTTATGGTCATTTCTGTGTTTTTGCTACAGCAATGTGTTGTTTTCTGTGATGTTCGCCTACGTGTGAGCTAGCTCCCTCACCGAGGGGCTTTGTAAACACCCCACCTTCGTAGTCTCATTTTATCCTTTTTTATTTATTTATCATTGGGCTTCATTTCAATTAACTTCATCATTGTTATGGGTTTAGGCCTAATAATATATAATAAGTAAATTTTAATTAAGTCCAATTAGAGTCTAGATTAATTTCCAACGTCTGGTGTATCCCATCTGCGTTTCAGAGATTTATTCCAAATTAAGGGCAATTAATCTCCCAACATTCAAAATAAAATCTCGTCTAATTAAGGGATGAACTACAAACCGATCGGTAACGCCTTTTAATTAGGGAGAACTGGTCGGTAAGTTGCCTTTTCAGATCCTTTTTGATTGATTTTTATCCTGTCAAAGATATTCTCTCCGTCCCAAAAAATTAATCATGTTTCCTCTTTAGGTTATCCCAAAAAAAATTAATCACTTTCCAAATTAAAAAGATTCAGTTAGTGTTTTTCCATGCTTACCCTTTTTTATACTTTTTTTTTCTTCTATTTCTCTACCAACCTATTTTTCTCTCGCATGGCCCACTTTCTCCCCCCCCCCCCACCTCTCTTGGGGTAGATTGAGAAACTCATATATATGACTCATATCCTAAATAAGCGTGCAAGTCAAACTTGATCAAATAATTGGAGGGAATAATAGACACAAAAAAGCAACTTTACCATTTTTTTTTGGCCTCCAACCTCTATAAATTGATCATTTAGGCTACAAGAAAAAAGGGACCTTTTCTCCATAGAGAAACTCTGCAACAAAACCTAGTGTGTGTATGTGTGTGTGTGAGAGAGAGAGAGCCCTAGAAATCCCGACTTCGGGCATCAAGCACAAACCTGAACTTTGACCATCTCTAAATCGCTCATACAATATTTGATGTAGTCCATTCAAAGCCTAAATCGTTTGCCTTTTGAGAAGCTACAATTTTGTAGAAGGAGTTGAATCTATTTAAAGTCGTCTAGATGCCCAAAACAAAGCTTTATTTAGAAAGATTCCCTTTCTTGGTTTTTAGCATTAAATCAATTCTTGGATCAGGCAATGGGTCTATCCGGGTGAAGGTATAAATCTCTATCCTAAGATCGAATCTCAGTTAATTAATTTAAAGATTTAAGATTGGAGTCTTCTATTTCATCTCATTTGGAATTTTGAGATTATTACAAGTGTAGTCAATTAGAGTTCTAAGGTCATTTTCGACTAGAAGAAGTCGTATCCACTTTAGAACAAAGACCGAGATCTAGGTCACTTCCTATAATGTCGGGTCAGAAATACGAGGTTTTGATCCCTAGTTTGTTCCAACCGGATACATTGGCCACTCGACCCCTGATGTTAGGTTCAACCATAACTCCCGGTTAGATTAGGATTTATGTATGCATAAAATTAGTTGCATGCTAACACATTCCCTTTGTATAACTTAGTACCTGAATCCATCATTTTTGTTTTCAATGATTAGATACAAAGGTTGGCAATTTAGAGTCATTTAGGGTGTTTGTTGTTTTTCCTTTGTGATTGTAAACAATAAAATAAGTTAGTGACTCGACACTTTCCTAGGCCTTCCCATGCCTGGGAACTTTTCGAAGACGATGTACCATATAAAGTATTTTAACACATGGGAATTTGTTCTGCAAAAATATACAAACATGAATATTATTTTTTGTAAACGGGTTTTTACGACCAAGACTAAAGCCAATGACCGGTTAGAATGTAAAAGCCTCATGTTTCTAAAGGGTACAACAACTATCCGGGATTGACTTTTCTAAGACATTTTCCCCGATGGTTAAACCTGCAGCAATCCACATGGTACTTTGCACACAAATGGGAAGTTCGTCAACTTGACGTCAAGAATATGTTCGTTCATGGAACTTTATGTTCATGGAACAATCTCCTGGGTGTTTAGATCTCATCCATCATGATCACATTTATAACCTCAAGAAGTGCTTTATGGCTTACGGTAAGCACCATGGGCCGGTTTGGAGAAATTCAGCAACTTTCTAATATCCATGAGTTCTATCCGTAGTAGCGATGATTCATCCCTCTTTTTCTCTGTATGGATGACATTGTTCAAACCGGATATAGCTCAACCCTACGACATAACATTATTTCAAGACTTTCCAAGCAATTTGCAATAAAGGACATTGGGGAAATCCACTACTTTCTTAGTATCTCAGTCGAATATTTCGTTAGTCGATTATTTTTAGATTTAATTTTATTCTGCTAGAAATCTAAAACTCCATAATGCAAAATAAAGTATGTGAGAATCTAATAGCAAACCGTTTGAAGCCAAGATTCAGTTAGATCAACTAAAACAAATATCTACACGTTAACTTATGTGTCGAGGGCAAGATTTTCTTCTCTCTCTTTCTCTCTTCCCCCCCCCCCCCCCCCCCCCCCCCCCCAACCCCAAAACCAATCCCTTTAGAACTGAAAAACTATGATGCATTCAATGGTGCACGTTATCACTTATATAAGGATTGAAGAGGGGACTAACCCTAATAAGGTTCCAACTATATTGGCTTAACTATTAAAAGCCCACAATACATTAATAGGTCCTACACTTATACCATACCATTCAACACTGAATAACACGAATGAACATTAGCCCAAATATTTGGTTAAATGTTATGTATCAGAATCAAACGTCCAGCCAGTTTTAGAAAATCCAATATTTTACAAGTGCTGGCAATCGACAATTGAGACAACATTACTTGTATATTATGTCTGCAAATAGTTTAACTTAAAAGCAACTCCCGGGGAGACAAACTTTAGTAGCCATATTGTTTAACTTAAAAGCAACTACTAGGGAAACAAACTTTAGTAGCCATACACATTCATGAACAGATAATTGCATCTCAGACGGAACCACGTCTAATAACATATCAACATCGAACCAAAGTGGCAAATGTGTTAAGCACACTACTTTTTGTGATAACAAATACTAATATCTTTATAGATGTGGACTCACAATGTGGTAACTGTGCTACGGAAATATGCACAAGTGATCGAAAAAATTTAGATTTCATGCCAATTTCACATTCAGTCCTCTGTAAGGTCAAGACGACATTTTATGGGATCAAACTTGTTATAACAATTTTGAAAGAAAATCACTTCTTAAAGACGCCTCTATGCTTCAAAATTGAAGCTTTATTCTTAATGAGATCTAAATCATAAACAAAACTAACCGCATGTCTCATATATATAAAAAAAATTAAAAACATGTTTGGCATAATAATATCCGCATACACAGATTATCTTTGTTGACTTCAAATTTGCAATAGGCAAACAAAGCTGAATCCGAGTATCCAATTATATGAAAATACCCATAAGCTCTACATGTCGAGCAAAGTCAACCGGCTTACTCCCCCGGGTTAGTTGATCTTTTTTTTTTTGGTACGGAAGCATAAATTCAAAGATTATGAAATCGATCCATGAATGACTAATTCATCCAATTCTATGACTTATAGAAATCTTCATTGGAGGGGAGTCTACCACTTGCGGGCCTATATCATAATCACGATTGTTCTTTGTCAGGTTGTCAGCATATATATCTATTCATTTCACGACAGATGAAAACCAGTTGGCAATCCCATTGATGATGTAGAAACACGTGGATGTTGGTGAAGATAATGCCCTCTGCATCAAAATTCGATTCTTTTGGTAAAGCTTCGATAGCTTCAAGGGCATTTATCTCGATGATAGTTTTTTTCTAAATTCATGGCTCCAAACAATTTCTAGCCCATGCCAGATAGCCTAACTCTCTGCATGTCAACTACTACACTACCTAAGTGAACGCATAAATCCAAACATCCACCTTCCACAAAAATCCCTACCCAGACCGCCAATAACTGTTGTACCAGTGCCTGCATGAGCTGCTCTATTGACATTTACTTTTATCCAACCCAAATTAGGTGGTGAGCAAGTATTAAGATTACTGTCCCTTGAGGAAGATATGTGGGTTTCCATAAAAGAACAAGTTTCACACACGGCTTGTTAATTATCTATATTATGTTGGCCATAAAAAGTTTCAGACCATCAGCACATTCGTTCTTTAAAACCATATTGTGTGTATTACAGAGGAAATGAACGACCGCATTCCTCCAAACCATACTTTGTGTATTACTTCAAAAAAAATGGAATGACCATCTTGGAACTTATGTATTCTTTACATTTCGATCTCTCCATTTTGTTCCATCCCTTGCGATATATGCCCTTTAGTATTTTGGCTTAATCAGGTGTCTCCATACATATTTTGCATGATAGGAATCTCGCACCTCATGAATAATGTTTCAGATGTGGAAGAACAAATAGCTTTGTTGCTATCTTCACCTAAACATCGCTTCACTTTGAGTTCATTAGTCAGTAATATCTTGTGATGGACAAGTCAGGCAGAATGCTTAGCTCCCAGATGGCCATCATCTTTCCGAGAAGTCTTTTATTCAAGACCTATTGGCTCATTAGTATCAGCAACGAGTAGGCAGCCATCTAAGTCTATCTAGCTTAGCCTCATCATCTTGAATGATTGTTGAAGCGAGCCTATTTTTAATGTCTTGTGGTATCAGATTTGAAGAAGTCGACCCGAAAATCCTCAGCTCCGTCATCCCGAACTCCCAAAGCATTAACTTACCACATGAAAACACATTAGACCCTGCTTACTGACAGAAATAATCTAAACTCAACCGCAACTTCCAAAATATAATAAAGCTTCTAGATGGACACTAAGTCAAATTCTTCAAAATATACGGTCTAAGAAAATTTTAGCTTAAGCTAGTTTTATACAACTTAAAACTTCCAAAAACTCAAACTTATGATCTTTACAAAACAATTAAGTGTCAACCCACACAAGGGTCTTACTATACAATAATGGTGGGCACTCCAACACCTTGCACAGGCTCTAACCCATCCCCAAAAAGTCTACAATTGATCGTTACCTGCAGAAGGAAATCAAATGAGGGTAAGGTCACTCAAAGAACAATCAAAGGATTTGCCAAACGATTGCAGAGTCAATTTGATGATGGTTTTCCAAAACATTTCAAACAATCATAAACAGTTTGATAACAAATCATAAACGGTTTGATAACAAATGGAGGAAGAGTTTCACCTTAATCCTCTTCGATCAGATACCAAAACGATCATTTGAATATCATTTACAAAGCCATCATTTTAAAATGCAATGATGATTTTCCAAAGGATTTCAAAATGAGTACAGACACTTCAAAGACAATATACGGAAGGGTTTCAGATAATCACAAACAGTTTGATAAAAATATAGGAAGAGTTTCAACTCAATCTCCTTCAATCAGATATCAAGACATTCATTTTCAATCATTTCCAAAACAATCATTGTAAGATACAATGTAAACATATTTAGAAAATATTGACCATGGGCAGTGGCAATGCACAATACAGAGTACACATGCATGATGTACAATAACTTTTCCTTTTCATCAAGGTACTAGCCCTGCATAATTATGCAGGAATAGACCATCCTTATAACGCCTCCCCAAGAACAGATTATGAGGTCAATATACAAAAACATCAATCACTGAATCAACAAGTAATTCAATGCTTGACATACGATAAAAAATGAGCATTAACATGAATTTAAATAACTGATATCAATCAGGGTTTCCATGACAATTAAACATGCGGATAACAATTTATCACTCAGAGTTCAAGAGTAGCCATAAACAAATAGAAAGAACAAATACGAACAGTTATCGAATTTGCTCAGCATGCAATAAAAGGCGAGCATCGATAAGAATTCCAAATAATTGATTTAGGTTCAATATTAGGGTTTTAATGGCAATAACATGCTGATATCAAGGCATATCTCAGAGTTCGACAATAGCCATAAACAAAATGAAATAATACTTGTGAACGCAAGTTGATGAACTTATAGTTCGCATAAAAACCCTTACTTAGGTAGATCCGAAGCTACGCTAATCTAATCAGAAAGTCTTCTGTTTTAACCTAAAAAGAACAATCAAGTAGTCAGAATACAATCTACATAATGATATTATAAACTCAAGACTGGCTCACGTATACTCTCAGAATGAACCCTTCATCGGATATGTAAAATTACCAAAATACCCCTCATGTGTAGAATTATTAAAAAAACAACTCTCATACTTAAATTACCAGAACAACCTTTTGGTAAATAAAATCACTAAAATAACCCTACCATATGTGAATTTACCAAAAAGTTACCGTTTATAGGTTAAATTACCAAAATACCCCTTTGGAAGGCAAATTACCAGAATACCCCTGGTGACTCCCGCACCGAAAAAATCTCAAAAACACTTTAAAACACTATTTCAAGTACCATAAATTATTTTTGGGGTAAAAAGTATTTCAGGAAATTTTCGCTGGAAAATCTCAAATTGGTGTCCGGATCAAGCGCTGAGAAGCCGATTCTACTAAAAATAACTATCGACCTGGGAATGACATGAAATTTTAGAAAATAAAACACCTCAGTAAAACAAGGTTCTCCTTAATTAAAGTTTTAAAATAAAAATAATTTGATTTGCCGTATTAAATAATTCAAGAATTTCTTTTAATAGCTTAGCATTCTTCGCAGACACCAAAAAATCCTAAAAATTTCCACAACGTAAATCTTGTAAAAATAATATAAGTTTTTTTTTATACTTTGTCATATTCTGCACCTAACTATTTTTAAAAATTTGCATAAAACTATCTAACATAACCCCCCCCCCCCCCCCCTCCCTTTCAACCCGCTAGTGACAATTACAGTCACTATTCAAATCAAAACACCCTGAACACACACACTCTCTCTTCTTTCTCATATTGTCGAGACACTTATTGCTACTCATGAGTACATGTACCCATACCTAAAACACACACTTTAACACCCTCATACACACATATTACACACGCATATTCACACACCTGAAACACGCACTCAATGTCATGCAAACACACACACCATCACACACTCAAACAAACACATACCCCTCGGCAACCCATTGAAAAACACACACAATTCACCATGTTTCCCTCCTACACACACTTACACACATTATAGCCAATTTACACATATACCCACACATATACACACGGCAGACATAAACACACACAGCAAACTCACACGATGCACCCATGCACGGCACACACCCACAGCCCATCTCCCCTACCCCTACCCCACACACACACTCAATACACACACAAAAATGCTGAAAAGACACATATATACCCTCGCTCACTCACGACGTATCACTCACCCACACTGCCTAATCTAACCCATACACACTGAAAATCACACACTAACACACATTAAAACACATACTAAGCAATTTAAAAAATTACCATACAGAAATTTCTCTCTCTCTCTGTCTTACCTGATCTCCTCTCTATACTTTTTTGTTTTTCTTTCTTCTATTTTCTTTTTTCTGTTTTATTTCTATTTTATATTTTGGTTTTATTTTCTTTAATCTCCCAAACATTTAAATAATTGATTAATTAGTTTATATTTTAAGTGATTAGTCACCAAATAAACAAGAAGGAGGTGGCATCCTTTCAAGACAAGTTTTTTCTAAAATTTGACACCTATCATGCCACTTTTCATAATTTACAAAATAGCCCCAAGGGTTTCCCATATTTATACAAAATGACTCCAAAAGTTTTTAAAATTATATTTTGACCCCAAAATCATTTTAACATTTCATTCTCTACTAATTCTTGAGCATCGCTCAAAATTATCACCCGTTTATTTTTTGGAGCACATATGATTATCTTGAACAGCTCAGAGAAGTACGGGGTATTAAAGAAATACACCATTTCTAATCATCAATGTCCTTGTTCCAAAATGCGCTTTGGCTGACTATGCATGTCTGTATCTACGGTATGTGCGCTTTGGCTGACTATGCATGTCTGTATCTACGTTATGTGTGCTTAGTACAATCGACAACTCCCCGACTAACAAGATGTCCAGCCAATTTTTTTGTCCCACCATTTCTAATTTTCCAACCGATGCCTCGTTCTACTAACCTTGTTCCTTTAAGAGTACAACACCAAGCGTATGAAGAATAATATTTGGGAGCACTCCAAGTACTTCTGCAATTATTCTTGTATATACTCCTCACAACCTTGACCCATGGTGCCGATTCATTGGGTAATATCTTCCATCCAAACTTAGCTAGAGTAGTTTGGTTAGCCTCTCACTTCTTGTGAATTCATAGTCCACCATTCTATTTCCCTTTAGACACAAAATCCCAGCTCATAAGATATATCTTTCTCCTTACTTATTTGCCTCCCTCAAGAAGTGTTTGTTGCATCAGTCAACTGTAGTGCATATAGATTCTGTAACCTTCGTTGTCTGCATAAAATAGGTTAGAATAGAGGGTGTCACTGGCTTGATAAGTGTCTCCTAGCAAGATACAAGGTAGATGCTTTACAGCTAGACAGTCTTTGTTGCACTTTCTCTAATATAGTTATAAGTGCTTCTTCGATTGTAGCGATAGAAACCCAGGTATTTTCCAAAACTCTGGTAAGTGGATTGACATGTTAGTGATAGTGCTCGGGCCTTACAATATAATTGAGTACATCATGTGAAAAGTATAACTTTGACTTTTAAGTTCACATCTTATGTGAAATGTACAAATTTGTCTTGGTTAGTGGATCTACTAGCATGTTATATGTCTCAATTTTTTTCATCAAACCCATCACCATGTTTAGATTTGTAAAGATAATCTATCTTTAATTTCTTTATCAAAGGACAACAAATATTCTATCGGTGAAAAGTATGCAGAGCTGAAAATCTACAAGGTTAGAGAATGACCCGAAATAAACTTTCTCAGCCATTTGGCTCATACCTAAGCCTCCAAAGAAGCTATTATCTCTCAGACTGCATAGTGGAAGAAGAGACGTGACTATTTAACACTTTTTCCGGAGATTGCTCTATCTGCGAGAAAGAATACATACCTTTTAGTGGATTCTCCATCATTCACGTAACCACAAAATCTGAATCTGTGTAGCAAATTACCTCGACAACATCAATCCTTTTATACACAAACATGTGGTGTTTGGTATTCTGCAAATATCACATCATCTTTTTTAAAGCCACCCAATAAGCATTACCTGGAGGATTAGCTTAGTATCTACCCAGAACATTCATAGCATGAGCAGTATCTGGTCTCTAGCACACTTTGGCACACATCAAACTCAACAGCACTACCATAAGGTTTATCCTTCATAGACTCCTTTTCAACATCATTATTAGGATAGTTCACTTAAGTTACCCCCTTTACAAATAGGAGTTACACCCGTTCCACAATGTTGCACATTAAATTGGTTAAGAACTCGATCAATACATGCTCTCTGAGAATGTCCCAACAGCTTTCTTGATATATCTCGATCAATTTCTATGCCATGCGTATAAGCTGCTCTCGAAGGTCTTTCATGTCAAAAACCATAAAAAGCATTTTCTTCACATCATGAAGCAAGCCTAAATCAAGACTGGCATGAAGTATATTATCAACATACAAAAGTAAGAAATGTATTTGCTCCCACTGACCTTGAGATACATGCAAGAGTTGATATTATTTTCGACAAAACCAAAATACTGCACAACATCATAAAATTTTAACCATAGACGGACTTCTTTAATCGAAACCATATGCTATCTACCTACCACCTTAAAACCCTTAGGTTATTTCATTTACACCACTTGAGACAACCTCATTCAGGGAAGTGTCTTTACATCCATCTGATGAAAATGTGCCATCAATGACATGATAATTCAAAAGGAGTCTTTGGCAAAACTGGTGAAAGGTCTCAGTATTATCTATTCCTCTCTCTGGCTAAAGCCTTTTGCTATTCCTATCAACTTTTCCCTTAGAATTGCTCTTGGTTTTAAATACTCATTTATAAGTTATAACTAAGGGTTTAAAAACCATACAGAAGTCCAACTAACTACCAAACCCTATTATGTGCCATAGAGTCCATCTCATCCTTCATTCTGTCCACCCAGCTCGGGGGTCCTGAGCTAGATATGGCTTGACTATGAGCTAATAGATCAGTTCCCAGTATCATAATCTTGTTCTCCCACGTATACCACATAATCAGTATACAAAGCAAGTCTTTTATCTATTTATGACCGAACTCATGCGAATATTTGAACTGGCTGGGTAGCTTCTGCTAATGGGTTGATTGTATGTTCTTCTTTTAGGTGTCCTTCTGTTTCTCCCACTAGTTAAAGCACAACTCTCTCATATATCATAAGAACTGGAAATATAATGTGTTCCCTTTCTAAAGCTTCATAATGTCAACACATGCAGTCACCCTTATCATACTCCAAAAACTTTGCCCATGGACCCAACAATCCTTGGGCCATAGTTAGAAGAGTAAAGCCTATAACCTTTGGAGGCCTCTGGGTAACCAACAAAAAGGCAACGATTAGTTTTAGGGTCTGGTTTCTTCTCTGATGGTTTATTTTTCTAATCTCAACAGGACAACCCCAAACCCAAAATGATTCAACCTAGACTTTGTACTAGTCCGCAACTCGAAGTTTTAAAAATAGCTTTAAATGGGTACTCTATTAAGGATATAGATGGCAGTTTTAAGTGCTTTTCCTCAAAATGAATTGGTTAAGCTAATTCTGCTCATCATGCATCCAATTATGTCCTTAAGACTGCGATTATGAGGCCCAGCCATGGCATTATGTTCAGGGGTAGCAGGCATTGTGCACTATCTAGCTATCCCATAATCCTTTAGATATTTAGCTAAAGGTCTCATATACGAGCCAAATCACCATGTTTACCATAATACTGACCACCCAATTTTGGATATTATAAGTTATTCAAATGACTTGGATTCATGATCAATTAAGTAAACATAGTCATAACAATAGTCATCTATAAAGGTAAAGAAAGATCTTCTTTTAAATAAGGTTGGAGATAAGGGCCCACAATATCAGTGTGAATAATTTTCAAAGATCATTACTATGTTTAGCAGCTTTCTTCTTATTTTTGGTCAATTTGCCTCTAATATAATCTACACAATTAGCTAGATCTCCAAAATAAATAATAGGAAGAATACTGTTTTTAATTAATCTTTAAATCTTTCTTTAGAGATATGAGCCAATCTTATGCGCCACAACATTGACGCTACTCTTCTATTAATGCCCTCTTAGTGCCAACTTTTTCAACATTTACTAGTATTAACCATGTGCGTTGCACACGAGACTAACAACTGCTAATTAATAGTTCATACTTATATGTCGAATAATAATAACAAATAATGCTATTTTCACATTTTTATGAGTTTCCTATGACTTTTAGTAACAATATTAATAATATATATGTGTTGAGGTTTTTATTAATAAAACTCACCTAGAACTGTATAAAAAGTTTTGCGACGTAAGAGAAAATACAATATAGGTGATAATTATATGTATATACAGACATACATATACGTTTTATATGACTTATAATAAAGTAAAAGGAGGGAGATTAATTTTGTTAGATTGTGAAAACATATTAGACTTGTGTAAAACATAGGAAAGTTTCAAGATTTAAATGAGATATAGATTAGAATGAAATATAAATTTAAAATTGAGAGAGAGAGAGAGAGACATGATTTTAAATGGGACATGCTGTCGTGGAAGAGAGAGAAAAGTAAAATTTATTTGATTGGTTAAATGTCAAATAGCATAAAAAGAGACATGTCAAGTACGAAAGAGAATCTTACATTCTCTCAGCTTGGCTTTCATATATATATATATATATATATATATATATATATATTTCATTTGAGGTCAAATTCAATCTATATAAGCCATCACTTAAGGAACAATTCAACTTACTTATACCCAAAAATAATATGAAAACCTGACTCGTCAAATTTTGACACCGAAACAAATTTTGCCTCATAGACGGTACATAAATAGTTTTCTGTAACATAATGTTGGAACCTCACTGAAAATTTACTCTTAACATCTCCGAAAACTCGACTTCGACTCTAACTCCATTTCCACAAACACATTTCCTTCGCCCTCACTTGACTTGCATTTGTTTACGAATGCCTACGTTGAGCTAGCAACTCATGGAAGTTTCACTATCAAGCCACCACGAATTTTGTGGTACGGAAAGGATTGAAAATGAAGAAACGCTAATGAGTTACCTCTTTCTTTCTTTTTTTCTTCTTACCTAACCAGTCTTTTTTTTTTTTTTTGTGGACAATCAATTTTCTTGTGACCGGCCACTCTCATTTCAAAACTAGCAAGTAGCATCCTTCTTGATATTAGCCCTCGGACCACCAGGATTGTGAGACTTTCCAAGACTATGTTGAATTCTATAGTGTGGTTAAACCTAGGGTCACAGTGATGATTATTAAGTCTTAACTTGTCCCATAGAATGGTGTGGCTGATGCACCGGATTCACACTTTCCCAAACTTCCTTCTTGTACCTTTCCTCCTCTTGAACAGAAAAAAAAAATAAGGTGGTTCACTCCCCAGGGTTCAGTTTGTGCATTATACGTTGTTTTAAAAGACTAAAATGGTTAGCAATAGAACTAAGAGCTTGGTGGACTAGGGAGGGCTCAATGATGGGTACTTTGACGCCGGTAAGTTTGTTGGCAATATTCTGCATTCTTGTAATGTAGGCTTTGACACCCTCAACCCCATCATACCTTATGTTGAACAAAACCTATTCACCAGTCCCCAGCTTCAGCTTTTTAAGACTCTAAGGATCAATGTCGTATGGCATCAAGGAATTTCTTAACATTGGCTTTATTGGCACAGCACTCTCAAAAAATCTCAGAAATTGGCTTTTTCATAAGCATAATTCTAGCCTGTTTGCCCTATGCCACTTATGATAAGCGACTTTCTGTTTAATGGTGCTATACTCAAGGAGCTCAAAATGTTTATCCTCCTATAAAGCAACATATAAATCTGCAAGGCCTAGGGCTAGTTCAACATCTCTTTTCCATTGTCCAATGTCATTACAGGTCAAAGTCTCAATGGAGCAAATCTGATTATTAATAGCAATATTACTAACAGCTACTATCGAAGTGCAACTAGAAAATATTAAGATAGGCATGGCAGTAATAAAGTACAAAAATATGCTGAAAAAAAATGTATAGCATTCATCCCTAATGAGTCAATTTGTAAAGACGGTCTATAGTAGTTTTATCTTTTTGGGCAAGATAAAACTCCTTTAAACCCAATAATTTAACCATTACCAACTGCTCGTACTACCTCCAAAATTAAATAAACACAATTACACCCTTTTGAGCAAGCGATTCTATGTTATAACCTTAGAGGAGCAAACATCCCAGAATTCCTATTAGCGTGTTCCTTAATATCCATAAATGACACACTTTTAGCTATATCATCAATATCTACTTATCTAACACCCAACAGAGACAAGTAAATTTTACACCCACAAATTGCAAGTCATAACCATATTGTGTAACTTAATCATGTATTGTTTTGTCTATAAGTTTTGCAATTATATTAAGCTTTTGGGGCCAATCTAGAATTTACCCCTGATGGACAGCCGTCGCAAATTTCCCCTAATGGACAGCCGCCACAACATTAGACAGCCATCAGTAAATTGATTTATAATAGACTAATGAATCTTGCAAACTATTGAATTAAAAAAAAAAAATTAATTACTTTATAACTATGGTTCTGGTTCTAGCGAAACCTACTCGATTATCAGTTGTTAGATCTAACTCCATCTTTTTTTATGCTAGAGACCTAGACCACCATACCATAAGATATGAGTATATGAGAATATAATAGCTTACCGTTTGAAGCCATGATTCAATATGATCAACTGAAACAGTCGTATACAAACTCACTTGTGTGTCTACGGCAAGATCTTTCTCTCCATCTCCTTTTAGAGCTGAAAAACCATGTAGCACTTATAGCATGTTTACGAGTCTTTTTAGAAGAGAAAAGAAAAGAAAATGGCCCGTTTCCTCCATTTTCTATAGTTTATGAGTTTTTTTAAGGAGAGAAAAGAAGAGAAAAGGGAGGAAAGTTTATGTTTCTTTTGTCTCTAAATCTTTCCTCCCAAATTTGGGAAGAAACGGAGAGAAAGAAAACTCTCATAGGTAATATTTTAATAATGCTCATATTTCCCTTGAGATAATAAAGACTAATTTTTTTTTTTTATGAGTTTTAGTTTTAAGATTTCAGAGCTTACCATTTTATTTTACCTACAAACATATGATTATTTTAGATGTTGGAGTTGACTCATAACTGATTCTTTTGTTTTTTGTGTGACATTAATTAGATTTGGATGTTGACATGTTTGTATTCAACTTATGATTAATTTTTATTTTTTCTACAGTGATTAGTAACCAGTTATGTAAGGCTTACTACATTGGTATGATATGAACTTTGTATAATATCATTGATGACTTATTTGTTTCTATGTCAAAATTATGTTCTTCTTTAGGATCATACATCATAATCTTTGTTAAAATTGTTATAATATAGTATAGGGGTATATACGTAATTGGGTGTTTTTTTTTTCTTTTCCTTTTTTGCTCTACTTACAAACAAGGGAAAATAATGATAATTTCTTTTCTCTCTTAAACTCACAAATAAAGAAGAAGAAAAAGTGTCTTCTCTTCTCTTCCTTCTTCTTCTCTTCCCTTATATTCCTTTCTTTTCTTTTCTCTCATCTCAAAATTCACAAACACGCTCTAAATGAGACATGCTAGCTATCACTTATACTATAAGGAAGGTAGATGGAACCAGATAGGATTCCAACTATATGGGCTCACCAACTAAAAGCTCACCTAATCAGAGGCGGAGCTACGCTTGTACGAGGGGGGGCTAATAATGTACCCCTCAATTTTTGGAAAAAAAAAATTCCCATTTCACCTCTCTCTCTCTCTCTCTCTCTCTCTCTCTCTCTCTCTACGCCGCCCAAGGGCCAAGTCTCTCACCCACAGTGCACTCCCATTCTCCCAGTCCCAGACGGCCAGACCAGCAGCCGGCAGGCAGCAGACGAAGTCACAGGCAACGTCGCGACCGGCGACGGCCGTCAGCGTGTGGAGACCCGCTCAGATCTGGAATATGTGGAGGCATCGACTAGCGAGGAGGTCGTCTTCACTCTTTAGATCTGGAACCTTCAACCGATTAGATGAAGCAGTGACCGCCGTACTGATCTGCGAGTGGCGACGGCAAAGCAAGGACTCCACCGTCCAACAACCCTCTACCGACGACGACGTATTGACGACCGGTGAAAGATTCTTTAATTTCAGATTTAGTTACGCATTTTCAGATTGTCAATTTGTCATTTACTTTCCTAATTGAGCATTGATTGAGCTTTTCAAATTTTTAATTGAGCATAAAAATCATTTTAGATTGTCGATTGAGATGCTTTCCTAATTTGTTTTCGACATTACTTTTCCAATTGCTTTCGTAATAGCATCCATGATTGGAACTAGATTGATTTACTCTACTGTGTTTGATGAAAGCCTTTTAAATTTATTTTGGAGGTTTTTGGACTCAACAGGGAAGACGAAGTGCTGAAAAATCGGTCGGTGGGGACTAGAAAAGGGGAAATAAGAGTGAGATTGTTTTGCTATGGTTGTTTTGTCTACACTCCAGACATAATTAGGATTGTTGAAATTTAGAAAATGAATATATAGGAAATG